>CAUHTR010001881.1:0-48278 GCA_959609185.1 Schmidtea polychroa | reverse complement strand
ATTTATTAAATTTTATTAATTAATAATATTATTTCTATTTTCATTTATTAATTTAATTTATCACATTTTATTATATTTTTTATTATTTAGTTTAATTAATTAATTAATTTTATTTATTTATTTTTATTTTATTTTTTATTATTATTATTAATATTATTAGTCATTATTTTTATTACTATTTCATGTTTTATATATTTTTAATATTCATAACGCATACATATTACCTAGTCAGTTGATATCCCATAATTATTATTTAAAATTATAGCAAAAATAACAATAAAGCAAATATATGAGTATACATTTAGTAAAACGATATGACATACACAATGATAAACGCAATCTTGTCAATGATTTTATTAGCAGTTTAATGATTATTCTGAAAATTACCCACTATTCGATAGTATATAATGACCACATGCGCGACTTTCATTCTTTATCAAACTTTTATCATCGTTGTTTGTATGGGCGACTTTAGTTGTTTGAAAACTATATAACTGATGGTAGCTGGTACCTATTCTAAATTGGGACACCCTACCTAAACTATTACATTTTGGTTGCAGAAATATTCACTCTTTGTACCTAATACCCTTGCTCTGATCATTAAATTTTTCAATGACATAATCTAATATGTTTCTATACAAGGAATGAGTTAAATCATGATTAGATGTATCCAAAAGATTATTATTGACCATTGTAAGTAAGAGTCTCAAGTTTGCAATTTCTAATTTCTAAGAAGAAGGAATTTGTGTCAGTCACAACAATCTTGATACTGCAATTTAATTGATTTTGATATTTAGATAATTACACATATTGGAGATGATAAATCCAAAACTTTTTGACCAGTGTAACATGGGCTATCTAGACATATTGATTCCTTATCAAGTATGGTATCATTTAAACCATCTTTGATCATTTTCTGCTTGTTATGACATAATCCTAAGAATAACAACTGCAAGTCGAAAACAGTTTATGGAAATTTGTTTATCTTAATCTACATAAACAAAGAATGGTAACACCGGATGCTCTTTAATACATTAGGGAATTTGTTTAAATAGTTGTTGTTTAAATATATAACAGAAAATATTGATATTAATGCCTGATCTTCATTTACATCTATGATGAATTTCTTGGTGGGATTTGGCAGGATTTTGAAGGATTTGAAAATAAACAGATTTATGAGGAAACAAAAATTCCATCTTTGAAATATTACGAATTTCATTTAGAATTTCAGATTTTTTCACTAAAATAAAGCTTTGGAATAAATTATTCAATTTGGAGTAAACTGCCGATTATCCTTTTCCCCATAAAAAAGGCTCCCCAAAAAGTCCACGAAACGAAATAAGTGCATAACGGCTATTGCAGGGGCAGGTATGATATCTATTAGAAATGGAGACATTTTGTAATACTTGTCCAAAATATTGATTATCATAATTTTATTATTTTTTATAAATAAATATATTTAAAAGATTCAAGCCGCATGAACAAATAAATTATTTTGTGAGCAGGTAAATTAAATCTTAATCTATTTCAAAGACATTTTACTTGCAAAAATAAGTTCTTTTAATATTTCTTTCTTTATTCCTAAACTTTTGAACCATTTAGTTCTTTAAATCTTTTTATACGAGTTTTAATGAATTCATTGTTTTAATGAATGATTTAATGAATAAATTGAAATTCAATAATTGGAAATATGGTTTCAAGATTAAACATGTTATTGTTATTTTTTGGTAGCTTTCTCCGCAAAAAAAGATTAGGGATAAAGTGCAAGTAATTATAGAATTTTAAAGAGTTTTATCTATAGTTTGCCAATCTTTTGTACATACACTATCAACTATATATTCATATAAATGTATAATTTTAGTAAAATTTTAATTAATCAATATTCAAATAGACACTAAAATATAAAAAAAAACAAATAAACATTTAAACAAATGTGATATTTTCCTTAAAATGTGACTTTATGTGAATGTCTTTTACATTAACCGGGAATCCACAAAATCATCTATTATATTTGAATGATGACAATTATACTGAAACAGACAAGCAAGGGTAAAAAAAGACAACTTTCTCATGGAAACGGAAAATTAATAAAATTATTTCTACTTAAAAACAATAAAATTTTTCTGTAATAATATATTATTTTGATTTAGAAAAAATATTAGGTAAAAACTGGGAAAAATGTGTAGCTAATTTGGTTTTATTTGAAGAACTATATTTTCAAAATATAAATTACCAATAAAATGTTGCTGATATTATTATTATCAATAATATAAATAATTATAATAATAATAGTAATAATAATAAAAACTTTCATTCACTAAAATACAAAATTTACCTGACCTTTCTGATTAATTTTAATTAATTTTTTATAATTAATCAATAATATTAATAATAATAATAATATTATATATATATATATATATATATATATATATATATATATATATATATATATATATATATATATATATATATATATATATATATATATATATATATATATATATATATATATAGATATATATATATATATATATATATATATATATATATATATATATATATATATATATATATAATCGTAAATAATAACCAGAAAAGAGGAACGGATGTCTTTTCAAAATGCAAAGAAGATCTTGTATCAAATAAAATATTTATTCTGATCTTTGTAATTTTATTTCTCCTCTCGATATTAAAGTTGTAATCTAGAACTTTTCATTAATTATTTCTTTTTCAAAATTATCTCCATACACGTTTAACTAAATTAATTAACTATTATGAAAATTGTATATTAATAAATTTAGTATTTAATTGATATTATATGTAAATAATAACTGTAAATAATATATTAACAATATTAATGTAAATATAATCATCCTGACCAACGGTCCTAGCACAGCTTTTATCGGGAAATTTGTCGGGTTCAACAGAATTTCATATGCTTAATCAAACTAATAAAACAAAAGAATACACAACCTAACAGAATATATCAAAACCTTTATTGACCTTGCATAACAATTCTTGCATAATCTATCATTTTAATACAATAGATTTTAATTTTATTATTAACCGATTGACAATTGCGACATTGAGCAGATATTGCGCAATCATATTGGGATTTATGCCAAATAATCACCGTATCATATTTGTGAGGAATTTCCAGCTTGATGGATTTGTCAGATGTTTCCCATTTGATTCCATCTTCACATAAATTATCTGATATTAATAGATAAAGTTGACATATGTCTATATTTTACTTGAAAGTATACAAAAACGTGGAGAACAATATTCCCAATCTCCTTTAAGCCCTTGGAGCTGCACACCAATAATAATTATCTTCCTTTATACAAAGTCTTTATACAAAGATAACCATAAGTCTTATCGTGAACACATTCTGACTCTGATTCAAACAAAATCAAATACAAATTAACCAGAATTTTACCGGAATCAACTTCAAAACCGCCAAATAGAAACAATAAAATCCACCAAATCAAATCACATCTCATTTTATTTCCCATAAATTATTGTGAAATATCTTTATAATAATATTATAATTTTTATTCTTTTATTTTTATTATAGATCAAAGATTTATTTGATTTTGATTGGATAAAAATTATATCAAATTGAATTCATTAAATTTCACAAATTTCAAATGGCCATCGTACAAAATATGCCAATTTTAAATATAAAATTATCAACTTGAAAAATATTTTATTTATAAAAATTTATTATAAAATGTGATTTATTTCATTATTTATTTATTTATATTTTTGAATTTTAATATTAGTTTAAAAACATAAACTGGGTAACAATAAATGTATATAATAAATTATGGATAAAGTGTATTGAAATAACAAGATTTGTGAGAATATTAATAAAATAATTAATTAAATAAATAAAAATAAAATAAAATATTAAATGATTGCATGTGGAGGATTGCTTATGCTTACACTACTCGACGTTAATTAAAAATAGCCGTGGAGATTGGTTTAAATATTGCAAACAAGGCAATGCGTGGCAATACAATGCACATAAAGGTGGTAAAGAACCACCTAAGAGAATGAAAAATCGCAGAATAATTTCACTAGAAAATTATTTGTGCTTAGAAATTTACCTAATACTAATCATATTACTAACTAATTAAACTTTAGTCAAAAACGTGGCACAAAATATTTAAAAGGATATTAAACTCAAGTTCCAAAATAGGTCAGTGGACCACGTCACTGCGACTATCAAAATTTTCATGTCAAAACGGCTTGTTGTAAACTGTAAAGATAGTCAAAAGGTGAAACTTTTATGATGCTTAATTAGAAATACTTTTCTTTGCATGCCAAGAATTTTATTTTATTACATTGAAAGTGAAAATGAAGTTCTAGATCAAAGAAAAAATGAAATTCAAGGTTATAGTAATATACTAGCTTATATTTTCATCATGTTTCCAGCGAAAAACTGCCATCTCAAAGAATGAATGGAGATGGTGTTCATACCATTTCCGGGTATCCCCTCTTTAAAGGAACCGTAGTTCATTTAGACTGATAAATACATAGATTATTATACTAAGGTGACACTTGATTTTCTATATCACCAATAAATACAAATACTGACAAAAGTATTAAGACCTACGAACTTTCCTCAAGGTTGGTTACTACTATCAGTCCATTAGTACTCATGATTTACTGACAAATTATCTCTCTATTTCGGTAATAAATTGTAAATGAGATGTGATTTTCTTGATAAAGGTGACTTTGCAAATAATTTTTTGAAAGCGTTTGAAAGAAATTGTGCAGTTACTTCAAGTAAGGAAAACAATTAGACGAAAATAATATAGAAATGACAGAGATCATTGGAATGGGTGTCAAAAATGAAGCTCTAATAAAGTCACACGAAACGGCAATCAAATTCATCTTTATAAAAAATTTAAAAACTTGAATATGACTTCTTCTTATGAATTCATAATATAAATAAATTATTTTTGTAATTTATTTTTATTTAAATGATTTAACTTGATTAAATAATTTTTCCTTAATAATTTAATTAACATTTGTCAACACATTTTTGAAAAGATTGTCTCAAACATTAGTGTAATTTCGAAGACAATATTTACTTTTTGCAATAAATATATATAGCATTTATTAAAAAGCTTGAATATATTACTATGTTATTTTTGTATTTTCACGAATTTTCGTAGGGCCTTTTCAAGTGATTTTGAATAAAAGGCAGTGCCGAAAATTCATGAATATAAAAAATACATCAATATCCTTACTGATTCATAGTCAAGCTTTTTAATAAATAAAATGTCAATTGAAAAGAAATCAGAGCTGTATATTCCTGTAAAATCAAACATGCGTGATTATTCTTTATTTATTTATATTTTTAAAAGAAATTTAATGTTTAAATATTTAATCGTGAAAATAAAGAAATCATTATTATATTTATAATTATTATTTATTACTAAAAAATGAATTATACAGACTAAAAACCGAAACAGATTCACATTCTGAAATAATTATCTGGAAACAAAATAATTATTATTAATAAATTATTTTGATTAAATTATGTAAATATCCGTTCTATATTTCAATCGAATTGCGAAATGAAAAGAATAAAATAATATTTATTCATATTAATTAAACAACTTTGTTATTATTGTTGAAATATAGAAAATGTTTTTCAGGTATTTCGTAATTTGTTTGCTTAATATTATAATATTCGAAAGAGTTGCAAATAGAAAGCATTCATGATATCGGGTATTGCATAAACGGAGGGAGAACAATATATAATGGAGGCAGTCAGGCATTACTCTATATATCAAACCTTTGAAAATGCGTATCTTTGCTAGGGAAAAATAAAACAAGATATTGGTGTTCTATTAAGCATTTTCAAAATTCTGATAATTATTATTGCGTCCCCCGTTATTATGTATTGACATGTAAAATTATTGTTATTTACCAAACCGTATAATGAAAAATATTAGATAATTAATACATATTGAAAACTGCTTCCTGTAGAACTCATCTGAAACATCTCCAACTGGGTCTTCTTCGTAATCATTATTGTCAGATTGAGCCTCATAATCTTACAGATCACCTGTATTATCTACAAACAAGATATAATCTTCAGATCCATACATAGCATTACTGATGCCGCATTTCAGGAATGAATATTTGATCATAGATTCTGAAATTGATTTCCAAGAATCATCAACTCAAGCAGCAACAAGTACAAGGTCAGGTTTCTTTAAATTGCCACCTTTTGTCAGAGTTACCGAAAGTGAACTCATCCACCTATTCCACATCTTGCGAAGTCGATCTATAAAGTGTTTGTTGAGACAGACATCCAGTAGCTGCAGCATAGATGTGAGTCCTCTTGGAATTACAGCAAGGTTAGTTTTGAGATAATTTTCTATTTTTTACAACCATCAGTAAGTTGAGGACTATACATGTCCAATACTCAAAATGATCCCTTACTGATCATTGATCCGATTCTTTTGTTCTAGACATTGTGCATCCAGAACTGTGTGCCTTGTTCATCCATGCATCATTTAGGATGTGCCTGAAAAATAACACCCAATGGGAATATAGCACTTTTAGGCAGAGTTTCTAGTTTGAATATAATGGCAGGTTTTAATTTTAATGCTCTACACAATTTTGTTCTGTTTTTGATAACAACAATCTGATTGGATATAATATGTTGTCAAGTTTATTATTTGTTCGATAATGATGCTTAAAAAATTGATAAATTACAATTTTAATGATTATTTAATAAAAAAATAATGTATAATTAAATAATTAACAATACAAATAATAACCAATTCAATAATTTCGTTATTTATTTATTTATTTTGACTTGAAAATTTGAGGTAAATTTCTCGAATTACACACGAGTATTTACGGTAGTTTTGGATTGATGAGAATATCTAGCATAAATAATGTTTTAATTATCTAATATTTTTTATTATACGGTTTGGTAAAGACCAATAATTTTACATGTCAATACATAATAACGGGGGACGCAATAATCTAGTTTTAATATAATGTCAGGTTTTAATTTTAATGATCTACACTTTTGTGTTCAGTTTTTGATAACAACAATCTGATTAGATATAATATGTTGTCAAGTTTATTATTTGTTCGCTAAAGATGCTTGAAAAAATTAATAAATTACAATTTTAATGATTATTTAATAACAAAAATACTGTATAATTAAAAAGTTAAAACTACAAATTATAACCAATTTAATAATTTTATTAAAAATTAATTTGTACTTTTTTTGACCCGCGTATAAGTCGAAGTGGCTATTTTGACTTGAAAATTTGAGGAAAATTTCTCGAATTACACACGATTATTTACGGTAGTTTCGGATTGATGAGAATATCTAGCATAAATAATGTTTCAATTATCTAATATTTTTCATTATACGGTTTGGTAAATAACAATAATTTTACATGTCAATACATAATAACGGGGGACGCAATAATAATTATCAGAATTTTGAAAATGCTTAATAGAACACCAATATCTTGTTTTATTTTTCCCTAGCAAAGATACGCATTTTCAAAGGTTTGATATATAGAGTAATGCCTGACTGCCTCCATTATATATTGTTCTCCCTCCGTTTATGCAATACCCGATATCATGAATGCTTTCTATTTGCAACTCTTTCGAATATTATAATATTAAGCAAACAAATTACGAAATACCTGAAAAACATTTTCTATATTTCAACAATAATAACAAAGTTGTTTAATTAATATGAATAAATATTATTTTATTCTTTTCATTTCGCAATTCGATTGAAATATAGAACGGATATTTACATAATTTAATCAAAATAATTTATTAATAATAATTATCTTGTTTACAGATAATTATTACAGAATGTGAATCTGTTTCGGTTTTTAGTCTGTATAATTCATTTTTTTAGTAAGTGATATTTTAAATAATCAATAAACTAAATTAATTAAATAAAAATAAATAATAATAATTGTAAATATAATAATGATTTCGTTATTTTCACAATATTTATGTATTAAGTTTCTTTTAAAAAATATAAATAAATAAATAATAATCACCCAGGTTTGTTTTTTACACGAACTTTTCATACACGATTTTAAAAAGCACGAATTAAAAAAAATCATTCTTTTTACATAATAAAAATTATAAAAAATGGGTTTTTAATTTTTAGGAATTTTTTGTATTTTATTCTTGATGAATTTGCAGTGAGCATTTATGGATAATTCCCAGAATTATATAACTACAATTAAATTTCAATTAACAGAATTGGATATAAATATTTTCAATTTTCACTTCTGATTTCTTTTCAATTGACATAACATTTATTAAAAAATTGACTATGAATGAGTAAAGATAGTGATTTATTTTTTTTATATTCACGAATTTTCGGCACTGCCTTTTATTCAAAATCACTTGAAAAAAGCTGCATGAAAATTCGTGAATATCAAAAATGATATTGAAGTCTATGAATCATTGTCTGTTTATTAATAAATGCTATATATATATATATATATATATATATATATATATATATATATATATATATATATATATATATATGTGTCCGGCAATAAGTAAATATTGTCTTTGATATAACACAAATGATTGACACAAACTTTTCAAAATATTGTTGACCAAATTATTAAGTAAAAATATCATTTCTCAGAATAAAATGAAAAAAAATTTAAATCATTTAAATAAAAATAAATTATAAAAATATTTTATTTATGTTATGAATTCTTAATAACACTTCTTCCATACTCCTTGAAATTTTCATAAGTCTTAATAAATCCATTATCAGAAAATGTGCCTAACAACATCCAAACCTTTACGTGTTAAACTAAATATTTTTATCGTCTCTCTTCAATCTTTTTATTCTCTACTTTTGACGACACCCAAATATTCATAATTTTATGCCCGTATTCAGAGCTATCTTATCCATTGTGCTAGCGGTGTTTAGCACAGAGGCGCCAGTAGAAGGTGGAAGTGGCCTCTGTATATATAATAAATAAATCATTTTTGTTTTAACTTTTTTTCATATTTTTGTTTACTTATATCCCTCAGCACAAGGCTTCGAATTTCATAAGACATCACGGAGAGTATCGCATCTATTTTATTTACGACCTCTTTAAAATGACTAGATTAATTAAAAGTTCTCAAATTGATAGAAACAAAATTTTATTGATATCTTCACTTATTTTATATGACATAAGAGTGGCCTGTCAAATGAGGCAGATAATACAGCTCAATGTTAAAACCCACAACATTCATGTTATAAACGTTGTTTCGATATTGAATCAAAAATATGATTATCAATATCAACGGAAATACAATTTTTAAGTCATTTTCATTCCAAAAAATACATTAGATCGTTTCTCCAAAAACTTGACACGACTCAAAAATAACATTTTCTAAAAACAGCATTTGAAGTTTTTTGGCACCGTTAACTTCTAACAACATTCTATTCATAAAGAACACTTCTTTATTTTAATGTATGAACGCGTAAAATGTCATATTCAAGTTTTGATTGCAGTTTCATGTGACTTTATTTGAAAGAAAGCTTAATTTTCGACACCCATTCCAATGATCTCTGTCATTTATATATTATATTCATGTTGTATTTATTAAAATAGTTGACTATGAATCAGTAGAGACATCGATGTTTTTTGATATATTTACTGATTCATAGTCAAGCTTTTTAATAAATAAAATGTCAATTGAAAAGAAATCAGTGGCGAAAATTGAAAAAGTTTTTATAATTATGTTATATTCGTCTAATTGTTTTCCTTACTTGAAGTAACTGCACAATTTCTTTCAAACGCTTTCAAAAAATTATTTACACAAAGTAGCCTTTATCAATACATCACATCTCATTTACAAATTATTACCGAATTGTCCATTGACTATGAAATTAAAAAAAACCATATCAACACCAATAAGGTCCTTTAGAATGACATACAGCTAAGTGTTGAGGGATATATTCATATTTCTTTTTTACAGTAGATATATCCACGATATTGCCATGTTTGCAATATTTAAACAATTCTCCACGGGAATTTTTATTTAATGTCGAGTAGTGTAAGCATAAGCAATTTGCATAACACATCAATCCGCAACATGCATTCCTTTAATATTTTATTTTATTTTTATTTATTTAATTAATTATTTTAATAATATTCTCACAAATCTTGTTATTTCAATACACTTTATCCATAATTTATTATATACATTTATTGTTACCCAGTTTATGTTTTTAAACTAATATTAAAATTCAAAAATATAAATAAATAAATAATGAAATAAATCACATTTTATAATAAATTTTTATAAATAAAATATTTTTCAAGTTGATAATTTTATATTTAAAATTGGCATATTTTGTACGATGGCCATTTGAAATTTGTGAAATTTAATGAATTCAATTTGATATAATTTTTATCCAATCAAAATCAAATAAATCTTTGATCTATAATAAAAATAAAAGAATAAAAATTATAATATTATTATAAAGATATTTCACAATAATTTATGGGAAATAAAATGAGATGTGATTTGATTTGGTGGATTTTATTGTTTCTATTTGGCGGTTTTGAAGTTGATTCCGGTAAAATTCTGGTTAATTTGTATTTGATTTTGTTTGAATCAGAGTCAGAATGTGTTCACGATAAGACTTATTGCATAAATGGAGGGGCCTATAAGCATAGTTCATGCATTCCGTGGAGGCAATCATATAAATATCCATCAATTAAAATATTCCAAAATACAACTCTTTGTCAAAAGGGAAAAGGTTATTGGTGTGCAACATGGGCTCATTGGGAATATTGTTCTCCAAAGTTTTGTACCCTTTCATGTAAAATATAGACATATTAATGTCAACTTTATCTATTAATATCAGATAATTTATGTGGAGATGGAATCAAATGGGAAACATCTGACAAATCCATCAAGCTGGCAATTCCTCACAAATATGATACGGTGATTATTTGGCATAAATCCCAATCTGAATGCGCAATATCTGCTCAATGTCGCAATTGCCAATCGGTTAATGATAAAATTATTTCACAATAATATCACACCACTGATAATATACAAAATAATTCATTTGAAATATTATTACTATTATTATATAATTTATATTGTCTTATAGTTTGTATAATAATTACTTTAAAAACCAAAAATCTGATTCAAACAAATTATTGAACAAATTCCATATTGAAGGTCCAGCATATAATTGGACAGGCATTCAATGGCTGCCAATTATTGGAGATCAAAGGTCAATCCGAATCCATTTCATTTCACAATCTCCCTCACAGCACGAGACATTTATTCTATATTTTACCGATCGTGAATGGACAGTTGTTGGGATTTGTATTCAAATTAAAGTTGCTCACGAAGATTTCAAGTAAATTTTGATTATACTCAATTCTTCATATTATTATACTTCTCATTTTTGAAATAAACAAAACACAAAATTAAGAATGATTTTTGTATACATTGAAATGAATTTAGATCCGTGCGCTCCTGTGATCAAATCAGTGAAGCGTGACAGCGACTCCATTACATTCCATTGGAATGAGTGCCCGGCAAATGCGACATTCGGTTGGGCGAGTGGATATTCAATATCAATCAACTCTACAAAACCCTTCAATACAACAGAAACCTCTTGGCAAATAAATCAACTGAGTCCATGCAAACAATATTGTATCACAATTCATGCTTATAATGATGCTGGAAAGTCTCATCAATCCGAAACTAATTGCACATTCTCAAGGCCTTGTTAATAATTTTGTTAATAATTATTTCCTTGAATAATATGGAAATGTTTTAGCTTTTGATGAGGTAAAGGCGGTGAGAATGAGAAAAATTGTCAGATTGTCAAGATGGATTGAATGGGATTATGAGAACCAGCATAATTGTTATGTAAGATTTCTGATCAAATTGTTCATGGATAAACCTGAGAATCCTGCTAGACATTTTACCACAGGTTAATAGCAATAAAAACATAAATATTACTCACAGATTTATTCAGTAGAGAAATCTTTTAAATTTGACAATCTGATTGTAAATAAAATATATTCTGTGGAAATTACACCGGAATCCGATAATGAAGCAGGCCGACCTTCGCCAGCTCTCACATTTCATACCATTCAAAGTTCGTTTTTATTTTCTGTTAAAATGATAGATTATGCAAGAATTGTTATGCAAGGCCAATAAAGGTTTTGATATTTTCTGTTAGGTTGTGTATTCTTTTGTTTTATTAGTTTGATTAAGTATATGAAATTCTGTTGAACCCGAAATATTTCCCGATAAAATCTGTGATAGGACTGTCGGTTAGGCTGATTATATGTTGGTGTATGATTTTAATAATATATATTAGACAACGTGACCCGAGTGTGGATATTATCCATTAATTTAACTCTATTAAAACCAAAATTTATTATTATTGATAATGCTGAAACAAGATTATTATTTTACGCCAACAATATCTTGGGAAAGAAAACATCAAACATTTCATTCTACAATCATTATATTATTTTATATTAGGAATTTATATAATAATTATATATTGACCTTAATATTGTTAATATATTATTTACAGTTATTATTTACATATAATACTAAATAAATGTTAATTTATTAATATACAATTTTTATATTAGTTAATTAATTTAGTTAAATACGTATGGAGATAATTTATGAAAAACAAATAGTTAATGAAAAGTTCTAGATGATCTGAATAAATATTTTATTTGATATAAGATCTTCTTTGTATTTCTTCTTTGCATTTTAAAAAGATATCCGTTCCTCTTTTCTGGTTATTATTTGATATATATATATATATATATATATATATATATATATATACATATATATATATATATATATATATATATATATATATATATATATATATATATATATATATATATATATATATATATATATATATATATATATATATATATATATATATATATATATATATATATATATATATATATATATATATATTACAATATAATATATATACAATATAATATATATGCATAAAGTGGAGGCACAACATATTATATAAAGAAAAGATCTAATATTTCCATTCCGTACAGAAAAACTTACAATAGAAATTATGGATAATAATTAATTAAGGATTTTGGGGAATACAAAAAGTTATGAAAAAGATATAAAAAAAGCTTTACTTTGAGATGCGAGTGGGAAATTCTGCATTTCATTCATCACTGATCAAAATTGTTTATTTTTTATTAAATATTTAGAAGATGATGGATCAGTATTTATTGAATGATCTTAAATTGTGTTAATTTTGCTTAAGTGTGAACTTAACAAACTCTCAAGGCAGTATAATTTTTAGTTAAATATTTTTATTGGTATAATGAACAGAATTTTAAAAATGGTGAATTTTTTGTTTATGAAATTTATGAAATTTATTATTAAGCATCTGTTGGTTTAAAATATTTTTTTTTATTTTTATTATTATTAATCTAAGTTTCACAAAATTGAAAATGTTAAATATCAATTTTTTAAACATAGAAAATAGCGATAAGAAAAACAAAATTGATTAATTATAAAAAAATAATTAAAAATTTAATCAGAAAGTGCAGCTAAATTTTGTATTTCAGTGAATGAAAGTTTTTATTATTATTACTACTATTATTATTATTTATATTATTAATTGGCAACTGAAAACAATAATCAACATAATATAGTATATTTATTTATAAAACATAACTATAAATAGGGTAAATAAATAAGATAAAACCATCAGATAACATATAACAAAGAATAATAAAATTATGATAATCAATATTTTGGACAAGTATTACAAAATGTCTCCATTTCTAATAGATATCATACCTGCCCCTGCAATAGCCGTTATGCACTTATTTCGTTTCGTGGACTTTTTGGGGAGCCTTTTTTATGGGGAAAAGGATAATCGGCAGTTTACTCCAAATTGAATAATTTATTCCTAAGCTTTATTTTAGTGAAAAAATCTGAAATTCTAAATGAAATTCGTAATATTTCAAAGATGGAATTTTTGTTTCCTCATAAATCTGTATGTTTTCAAATCCTTCAAAATCCTGCAAAATCCGGATGAGAAATTCATCATAGATGTAAATGAAGATCAGGCATTAATATCAATATTTTCTGTTATATATTTAAACAACAACTATTTAAACAAATTCCCCAATGTATTAAAGAGCATCCGGTGTTACCATTCTTTGTTTATGTAGATTAAGATAAACAAATTTCCATAAACTGTTTTCGACTACCAGTTGTTATTATTATAACAATAGATATGATTAAACATTTTAATTTAGAAAGTTAATTAAATATTTGCTTTATAATTAATAAAATAATGACCATTTAACCCGCAAAACTATCAGAATATCTTAAACATAGGCCATAGGGAATGGTCTCAAGTTTCTTTGAGATTTTTGTGGGTAAACGAAGTTTTTCTTAATGTTACTGCCATTTATTTCATGGAGGTGAAGCTCATAGTGCGCTTGCCGGAGTGGAAATTCTTTATAAACTTCGATTTGTTTGGTACTATCCCCTTAAATTTAATGGTAAAATTACAATATAAAACAAAATTGTGTGAAGACAGTTTATTTACATAATTACAACATTCCAAATATTGTAATCTTTATATGTTACCATAAATAAAAAAATTAATTTAATTAACCAATATTTATTCAATGAAACTTCTTTGTCTTCCAGCCAAAATGTTTTCAATATTTGCATCGAAGAATGCGTTCTTAATTCTAAGAATTTTTGCTAAATGTCTGTCAGTCAACCTATTTCAACCTATTTCCTGCAGTTTTAATGTTTTTCATTCTTGAAAAAAACTGCTCGCGAGAGTACGTACTTCCGCACCTGCATAAAAATTATCTGGATAAATTTAGAATTTGATTGAATTCATTTTTGAGAGAATGCAATTTTTTATAAAATAAGGGAAGTGTGTTCTCTCTATGGAAAGCTTCTAAACCTTCCTGACTTTGCAGTTCAATTAGTTCAAGTTGGTACTCCGCTGGTGCTATTAATTATAAACTATTTATTAATTATAAATTAATTTGTTTATATTTCAAATTCCCCGAATTCCAGTTCCCCGTCGACCAATCACATTTTTCACAAATTATTTTTTACTAAGTTTATTTGTTCACAATCCCAACCAGCAAATATAAAATTCAATTCAGTTCAGCTGTTGACAAGCCATCAATGCCAATCTCTTGTAATTAACTGAATTCAACCATTTATTTATGTCCCGCATTCATACATTCCTTCACCTTTCTTTCCTTTTCCTTTATTTTTCCTATTATGGCAACCACTGGGACTGCATCAATCATGACATACAGGCTCCTTCATAGGTGAACATTATACCTTTTTTACCGTAATTTTATTTAAAATATATTAATTTTAAATTAAAAATATTTATTTTATAAAAGTACACAAATAAATACAATTATATGATTAACAGAAATCCTCACAAAATAAATAAATGAAAAATTACTATTAATAGAATATTTATGAGTTTTGTTATTTGCATTCTTAGAGCCATCTCGTCCAGAAAAGATAATTGTAAAAGAAAAACAACAAACGAGTATTAGGATAGAATGGGAGAGGCCTCTTTCAAATGATTTGTATGGTGAGCCAGGAGGATATGAGATCAACATTGATGGCCTATTCAATCAAATATCCAACACAACTGAAACAAATTATTACATTAACGACTTATCCACCTGTACAAAGTATTGCGTTAGCGTTCAAGCGTATAATGTTGCGGGAAGATCTCATCAACCTCAAACGATTTGTATTTATACGAAAATTGGTAAAGATAATAAATATTTCTTAATCTTTTATATTTTATCCTAGCAAAATTTGATAATGTAATAGTGAAACCTTTAGAAATGAATCAAACCTTGCCAATAACTGTGAAATGGACGTATGAAAATTCCCTGAAATGTGAAGACATTTCATTTGAAGTAACGTATTACAAAGTGAATGATTATGGATCCTTGCGAAGGATCACAACAAGTTATTATGAAATATTCTGATGCAATCTTTGACAATGTTTTAGGAACTCGCTACGCCTCCCTTGACTATATTGAACCACGTAAAAGATATAAAGTAACAGTCAGGCCTAAATATCAAGAGGAGTTCGGAGATTATTCCAATGATATGGAAATATATTTAAATGATGGCAAGCAATTTATATTTTCTTTTGTAGCATTTCAAGAAGTTCAATTCACAACTTCAGACAACTTCACATTTAATTACCAAATCTCCCATAATTAAGTTTTTTATTTTAAAATCCAAAAATTAACTTGTAAAATATTAATAATAAAAATTTAATAATATTGGAAAAAGCGAATAAATTCAGAGATTTATTAATAAATTAAATTTATCGGCGACGCTCTCAAATTATAGATCGAAACCAATTGAAAAAAATTGAAGATAAAGGAAATTGAAAAATAAAAATAAAAGATTTTATCTATTAAAAAAATATATTTATATATTTTACAAAATCAATTTGTAGTTCTTGAATGATTTCCTATTTAAAATAAAATGTAATATGGTCATTGTGTTGGAATCCGATGGGATGGCGTTTCTTACATGGTACCAATGAGAATAAAATAAGCTAAAATTAGAATTTCATTGAAAATTGCATCGAATATCACCTCACACTTTATTTCTGTGTCAATTTTGAATGGTCATTTATTTTCATTATTATCATTAAGAAATGTTCTCGAAAAACAAATTTTTCTTTTTCTTGATAATTTTACCATGTTTGATAATCGTGGGAGTTGTTGGATGGTTTTATAGAGCAAGAATAATTAATAAACTTAGGTAGGCATGTTGAATTATTTAGTATTTATCATTTGATTTAACATCAGACAAACAAAAAACCAAAGATGTGGTTTAGAGCCAGAAAGGTAAAATAATTTCAATTGATCTTAAATTGCTTATTCTTTAATTTATTTTCTATAGTGAAATTATGAATTGGAAAAGCACAGAAGTTAATGAAAAAATTGTTGGCAGAAAGTAAGAATTACATTATTCATAATAATAATAAAAATAATAATAAAATAATAAAGTGATAATTTAAGCCTTTTGCTGCAAAAAATGTATTTAATGAAAATATTGTCGACTATACTGCCCTCCTTATCAAATAGACCGTAACTGCAAAAATACACTTAGGAGATAAATAACAAAACGTGTTTTATTGCTAAGCATACCACCGCCATGAGCAGATACGGTCGATGTAAGTAATCAAATTTCTAAGGCCTCGGACTAGATACGGTCTTATCGCTAAGCAGAATGAAGGTTAATTGCAACTGCATACAGTTGACGCCTCTAACTCGATTTTTGTAGTTTTGTCAGTTACGGTCTATTTGATAAGGAGGGCAGTATAAGATAGTCCTTCTCAATCTCCTGGAATTTAGCAATCTTTTTCCGAACATACATCTCGATCTTTATTTTATTTTTTTTTCTTTGTCAATTTTATAGTCAAAAATCTTTTCATTAAATACATTATTCGCAGCAAAAAGTCTTAAATTATCACTTTATTGTTTTCAATAATAAATGCTGCTACCAAGAAATCATCACTTAATAATAATAATAATAAAATAAAGAGGGTAATGTTTATAAAAAATTGAAAAACGCCAACTAAGTTTATAATATAATATCTCGCTTAATATTTCTTGTTCAGGCTAGAAATCGTATTAATAATAACTAAATGAAAATAAAGAATATTTGAAACAATTAACCAATAATAAACGTTATCAAATTGTATCAAACTAAAATATTTTAATAATTTTTCTTTTCACAATTATTTTTGAATGTATTTAAAGAATTGAAATTTTATATATTTAGTGTATGAGATAATGGTAATGCTTGTTGAAGTATTTTGTATGAAAAAGAAATTTAAATTTTAAATTTTACTTGAATGTTTTTCTTTTTAATTTTAAAAATAAAAAACTTGTATGAGAGATTTTTCATGTTCTTTAAAAACATAATTTATTTTAATTTAAAAATGTTTGTGATCATGATTATTATTGGTTAATTTTTTTAAATATTCTTTATTTTCATTTTGGCTATTATTTATGTGATTATAAGAAACAAATTCATAAGTTATTTGTATTCAATGATATAGAAATTGAAAAAGTGATAAAAGAGATAAATTTAATACACAAACACGTAATCCTTATATTGAACATCTTAATTTTCAAAACAAATGACAGATATAAATTTTGAATCCAATTCGAAGACCACTGAAATATATTTTAAAAATGAAGAATAAAAAAGAAGATTATGAAAAGTTCACTTTGATCTATAATTTACAAATTTTAACTAAATCAATGCAAAAATATGAAACTTACTTATTCTTCGAAATTTCCCAAATATACTGTGAAAGAAACTATAATAGCAACAAATAGATATCACAAAATTAACGCCAAATTTATACATAAATATCTGTTTTGCTTGATGGGATTTTTTTCAACCAGTCAGCAAATAAATGTTTCAATAAATTATAATATATACAGGGCCGACCCAAGCTATTTTTTAGAGAGACAGGATAGTTTCGGTGCCCTTTCTCTACAATTATTTTTGATGTTGAGTACATAGAAACATAGTAGTTTATGATTTTAATATTTACTAATTACATAGTCTAACTTTTCGAGCTTTCATGCTAGTAAACTCAGATCTAAATTTTCAGCCTCTACATTTTTGATTGAAAGAATTACAAAACCAATGTCAAACCAATGTCAAAGCTCAATGTCAATCTTAAAAAAGCTTTTTATAATTCTTAATTTTGAAAAGGATCGTTCCACCGAAGTTCCACAGGTAAATGCGGGAAAAATTCAACTAACTTGTTCTGGTGTGGCATCAACATCAACGCGGTGGTAAAGTAAGCGGATCTCCATTAAAATTTCAGAGGAAGAAATATCCCATCAAATCAAATCAAATCAAATCATCGCAGCATTTTTTAAATTCTATCTGATCCATTATTCCTGCTCCGAGGTAATTGAAAAGAAACTTGAATTGTCGAGTTGTGACATCGAATGTTTTAAAACGTTCTTTTAATGCAATTAAGCTTGCCTTTACTGCGACATCAAAAAACATCTGTTTGAAGATTAATATTGCTCCCAACTTGAGCTGTTGTTCTCGTCGAAAAAGTGTTTTCCTTTGGGGCATCGATTCGATAAAGAGTCTTCAAATTCATGTTCAATGTCGTTATCTTCAGCAACACAATATATGAGGTACACAATATTTCGGTACAGCCTTTATCAAGTGCGCATTTCATAAAAGGCTGTGCCGAAATACCGTGTACCTTACATATTGATTTGATATACAGTTTAAACCTATTCATATAAAAATTATTAAATATAATTTGTAATAATTTCGTAGAAATTACAACTCATTTTGTCTAATTTTTTCAGAACTTATATTCTGCAAAAAATAAATATTCGGTAGCATAATTCTGCAAATCGAACTTTGATTTTTGTTAATTTAAATTAGATTAATTTACTATTAGACATTACAAAATGGTCAATGTGAATATCCGATAATTCAATACAATTTTAAAAACAATTGTGATTTTTATAAACAAAATATTTACGTCAATCATAATTCTTAATAAAACTTTTTCGCATTTAATTTTTGTAACAATTAAAAGTTTTGTAGAAATCCCGTGAAACATGAACGCGTTGACAGCAATAAAAGCCAAAAAGATGAATCTAAAAACATGGAACAATTGACAAAAGAATTTAAAGATTTGGCATTAAAAGCTCAAAAATATGAAAAGCTAAACAATTACACAACTTTGATAGGAGAATTAGAAAAAAATAAATCAAAAAATCGTTTTTGTAACATTTTACCTTGTTAGTTTTATTTTTAGGATCAGCTTTAATTTTTTTAGCAACATATTAATATTATTATTATTATTATTATTATTATTATTATTATTATTATTATTATTATTATTATTATTATTATTATTATTATTATTATTATTATTATTATTATTATTATTATTATTATTATTATTATTATTATTATTATTATTATTATTATTACAGATGATCAAACCCGAGTTGTCTTACAAAACAAATCCAAACAAAATGATTATATAAATGCAAATTATATCCCATTTGTCGATAAAAGAGATAAATATGAATTTATTGCTTGCCAGGGCCCAATTCAAGATAGTATTTCTGATTTTTGGGATATGATATGGGAAAATAATGTTACCATGATCGTGATGTTGACAAGGTTTCATTAGTAAATGTAATGATATAATTTTGTTTTATGATAGGACTTATGAGGATGATAAATTTAAATGCTTACAATATTGGCCAGACAGCAAGGATAAATCTGTGAAATTTGGTGAAAATCAGGAATATGAAATATCAATTCAGAAAGAATTGAATGAAAATTCATTTATAGAAAGAAAATTAAAAGTTCTAAATAAAGTAAATTTTTTTAATAATAAAGTAATTGATAAGTTTTTATCAAATAATTAATAAAATAATTTGAAAATAATAAATTTATTAACTAAACACAAATTTCAATTTCATTCATCCAATAACTTTTTTAAATTGTAAAAATAATATTTATTAATACAATTAAATATAGATTGCAATTTAAATAATATTTAGTTTAAATAATATTTAGTTCTATATTTTTGTTGACCAATATTGTTGCGATGTACGCTAGACATTTATTATTTGTATGATTTGCACCCTTAGATATGACCGGAAGAAAAACTAAACGTTTATTTTTTACTTTAATTAAATGTTATTTTTATTTTGGATTATACAAAATGTTTTTAAAGAAAGGATGGAGAAATTATTTTGCACGCAGGCGGCCTAACAGCTCGGCGCGCCTCTGCATATCTGTATAAATTAAACAATCATTTTTAATAACAAATAATAATTATAATTTAATCTTATGAATATCTTGAACAATATCATCATTAAATGTTAACATGCTACAAACATTCAAATATTTATATTAGAAGCTGCTAAAACATCTTCTAAATTATCTTTTAAATCTGGTTCAAAAGATAACGTCATAATTCTAAGTATTTATTTTAAAATTTATTTTAATATTCCATTATTTATCATTTAAAATTATCTTAATAAATCATTGAAATATTTCATTATCAGCTGAAATGTATATAAAACATCTTAAACATGTTTTGATGGTTTTGGAAATGCGTAAAATATGTCATTTTTATAAAATGTAAATTAGGATTGTAGGGACTATTAATACAGAAATCACAATATATTTTGAGTATAATATGTATTATAATTGATAACATGTCATATATAAAAATATTAAAACAATGAATAAAATTAGATTTTTTAGTTTTCTAAAACAATATTACGAATATAAGTAAACTCATAATTTGTACAAAAAGTCTGGATTAAAAGAACTAAACTTGGGACTTTAATCTTTTGAACACATTATCTTTTTATTAAAATAACCTTACCGTGTCAATATTGGACATTTATTGTATTTTTTTAGTTTTAAACCACCCTTTCTCCTGTTAAAATGACCTGTTAATAATGGACACCTTGAATTTGTCAATGGTGGACATAAAAATTTATATGAATAAAATTTAATTTTCATTTTTATTTTTGTTAATATTCATTAATTTTTAAAATTTAAACATATTTATAATGAATCGAGAATTTTAAAATAAGAAACATCAAACGAACAAAAGAAAAAGATTAACTATTCAATAAAAGAGAAATTTTATAGCTGATGCAGAATCAAATCCAAATAAAACGCAGAGACAATTATCTTCACACTTTGAACTTCCATTAAGCAGTATAAAATTGATAATGTTATAAGATTCAATATAGAAAATTGATGAAATAAATACGACCAAAACGGTTTAGACCAAAATCAAAACGATGGTATTTAATCAAACATTATATCAATTTTGAATTTTGAAACTTCAAATGGTTGGATCCAATTAATCTCTGGCGAGGCTGGATTAGAAAAGGATAATGACATTGATCAATTCAGAACAATCTATGAAAGTAAACTAAAGCAATATAAACCTATCGATATTTACAACTGAGACGAAACTGGGCTATTCTTTAAATGTACGCTATCGAGAACATTGGTGATGCAAGGAGAAGGTCATGTAAGCGGGAAATTACATGTCCACTATTTTTTGAATAGCAGGCACCCAAAAAAGGTTACTGTCATGTCCATTATTGACAGGGTTGACTGTATATATATATATATATATATATATATATATATATATATATATATATATATATATATATATATATATATATATATATATATATATATATATTAGAAAGAGAATTAAATGTTAATGCTATGGTATACTAATAATTGCTTTCCTGTCATCTCTCATGTTTTTCAACTTCAAATTTTGTTTGACAATATTTGAAAACTATTTTTGTTTGTTAGAAAAATTTATTTGGGCGATAAAACTCGTTAACAAACCCTTTAATAATATAAAAGTTTATAAATTTAATGTTTAGGAACAATTAAAATTTAATTTTTGATTAATTTAAATGTTTTTTTTGAATAATTTATAATTTTTAATTAAAATAATATAAGAAATATTATGCTGAAATTATTCGCTTGAGAAAAATTATCCGGTTTGAGAAATAAAAAATAATTTGACGAACACAGATTTTGTTATTTTAGTATTTGCTAATTATTTTAAAGATTTTCAAATGTTTATTATTTATATCTACAAAATTTAAAAAGATTAATCTTTCTCCGTCAACAATATTTTGAGGAATTAATTATCAAACAATTTTTTTTAAAACTTTTATTTTTAATTAGTTTTTTATAGTTACATTGAACACATAATATTGTACTCATTAATTTACATATTATATATACATTTATTAATATTATACTCCCTCCGTCCGGAAATATGGTATACATTTGAGCGATTTTTGTTGTCCGGAAATATGGTATACATTTGCGAAAAAATAAAATAAATCAAAAAATGTACATGACAAGTTTATTATATTACCTTTATTTGAAACATTTTAATAAATATTAATGTAAATATTAAATAAAATTTAAAAAAATAAATATTACTCCCTCCGTCCGGAAATATGGTATTGATTGCACCGTGTTTTAACTTATTCTCCTTCATCTGCTGTAATAAATTTTCAAAAATACCTTGACGTTGTTCTTTAGTTAACTGTTTATATTTTGAATCTCTTCTTTCTAAATTTAACAAATTTCATTCCACATTTTCCATATTCGTCTTGCAGCGGTACTAATTTTATCTACCTCAAGAAACACTGATGTTTGAGCGGTAAATTTTTAACTAAGAATGATATTACTTAAGTCAAATATTTTAGGTTATATTGTCATGAATATTTACTATGACAATGTCATGACAGTTGCCTATTTATTTTTATATTCACGATAATCTACGATTTTTGTTGAAATGTATACCATATTACCGGACGGAGGGAGTATAATTTATCAAATTAATTAATTAAATTTAATAAATCAACTGATTTATTTAATTCGGTCATCGAATGTAGATTTATTTATTTACAGATCTCGAATGAGCAAAGAAGTATTATCCATTTACACATGGTTGAATGGTGTGACTATTCTGCACCAAAATTTGAAGATTTTGAATTATTACTATTTCGCTTCCAAGACATCATTCTACGTGCAGATTACTATCCTATTATGATCCATTGCAGGTAACAAACTTTCATTAATAATAATAATAATAATAATAATAATAATAATAATAATAATAATAATAATAATAATAATAATAATAATAATAATAATAATAATAATAATAATAATAATAATAATAATAATAATAATCATTAATAAAATTAATAATTATAATAATACTAAATTTATTAAAAAGAGAGCTTGAAGACAATAATTACATAATATATCGATGTTTTTTTTATACTCACGAATTTTCGGCACTGTCGTTTTTACTTGAAAATGCCGAAAATTCGTGAGTATCAAAAAAAATATCGATATATTACTGATTTATAGTCTTCAAACTGTCTTTTTAATAAATTCAATGGAAAAAAATCAGTGGTGAAATTGGAAAAAAAATTTCATATAATATAATAATACTATTTAAACCTAAATTGAAATTTTAGTGCTGGTGTCGGCAGAACCGGGACATTTATTGTTCTTGATAGAATTATTAGGAAAATGATGCAAGGCGATTTGGACATTATTATAACTAATGAAATTTTAGAAATCCGCAAATATCGTAAAATGATGGTGCAAAGAGCCGTAAGTTTATTATATAATATAAATGTACATATAAATGTAATTGAAAAGGTTCAATTTATTTTCATACGAGATTTTATTTCGTATTTTCTTAACAAATATACCAATCAAACTGATAATAATAATGGTAATTTATTTCATATAATATATAATTAATTGTTTAAATGTTTCAGAAGAAAATTTGTATTTCAATTCCTAGAAATATGAAAATAAACATTTGAACAATTGATGATTTTATATATGAAATTTAAAATATTTTCTTATATTGAATGTTTATTTTTTATCATAAATATTATATTATATTTTTATGGAATATAACTTTTGGAAAGCCTGCAATTGAGATTGTTAATAAAGTAAATAATAAAGTAATAAAGTAAATAAATATATAAATAAAATATAAGTCTATTGAAATGATAAATGAAAAAGTAAATATATCAGTGTAATAATATTATATTCACTCAGTTATTTCAAAATTTGTTTATTAAAACATCGCAATCTGAATGCATTATTACAGACTATATATTTACATATTGTATATATCATATCCCCCCACACACATATATATGTTAAAAAATCAATTATAATTATTTATATATTTTTCATAGTGATGTCATCACAATTTTCATGAAATGGTGACATAAAAAAATAAACTTCACTTCGATTTATTTGGAAAATAATATAACAAATAATATTTAACATAACACGCATGAATAAACATTTCTCAACTGGTTAAATTTCTAAATCATCGAAGAAAAATTGAAGAGATTTTGAAATAAAAAATTAATAATTTATTTTTATTTGTGGCATTAAAACAAATTTGAATTCATAAAAATACTTTTACAAATAATTAATTCAACATGAAATAGTCCAAAGCATTCACTTGTGAAAGGATTAAATCTTTTCAAAGGATTTATTTTCACCCGATTTTGTGAACGAATTTATTTACCAAAATTATAAACTGTTATTATTAATTAATTTTATTTTTTTATTTTCAAAAATATTTTTTGAGAATTTAGAAATTTTTTTTTATTTATAAAATGGAAAATGTTGTATTTTATTTTAATTATATCAAATTTTGACTGGGTACATGATTTTATTCGAGTTTGTGAAACTCACATTTTAAATCATAAGTCAGTTAATTTTTTGTTTCACTTGATCTCAGAGTATTTGATTCAAACAAATAAGTTAAAATGGTATTATCATATTTATGCCCGATGTTTGCGCAATCTATTATATCCCAGAATACAACATTCCTTAACAAATACCATTGGTAATTTAAAATGAATTGATAGTACAAAGAGAAAGAAGTAAAATATAAGTGAGAAAATATTTCATGTTAATGACATCGGTAGAGCCAGGAGTGAAAAATATGAAAACATTTAACTATAAGATGATGTTGATAGATTTCAAAGAGACTTTTCAAGGAAGCATGAGTTTGAGTTAACATTGAATAACATCGGTCCGATATTAGCTGAAACTCAGACTTACAAAAATTGAAATCACTTCTCAAAAAAGGGATTCGATGGACGTGAAATGAAATTGGATTCAATCATTCAACCTTCTTCATGTATCGAACGTCAAAGACTTCAATTTATGAAATATTGTAATAAAATAAGACAATCTCTTGTCCAATTAGACTCTAAGAGATTATTTGAATCCGAGGAAAGAGTTAATAGAGATAGGATATTCAAATAAAAAGATGGAAAGGTAATTTATGGTAGTCTCTAATCTCTTTGTAATAAAGATCGCGAAGCAATTACTCAGATGGTTCTTAAGTCCTTGCCAATGACAAGTCTTTGAAAGAGAGACTGATAAAGATAAAAGACTGGTGTCATATATGTTAAAATTTGATACCTTTAATGCGGGAAGTTGAATTGTCTATCAAAGGCAAGATTTTCTTAGTAGAGTTCTTAACTCCAGTTTTGAAGAATAGTTGAATAATCTTGATTCCGAAAGTCAACAAACATATAGAAGAGAGTGGTCATAGATTGATCTCATTTAAGTCGATGCTCACAAGATTGCTGACTAAATCTTTAGCTAAGTGTATGAGGTGAGGTACTTTTTGTTTTAATGACCAAATACTTTTTAATGCCTCCCAAACCTTTATTTATTGAAATGTATGTTGGCTGAAGGTAAGCCCAAAAAACATAATTTCGAAATATAATTCTTTACATTCAGTGAATCATGAAAGTATAATCCGTGTAGATAAAATCGTAGGATACCCTGGCCTTTTAACATTATATCTACAAGTGGACTCTAACAATGTCATGACCGAAGTAACTGGCAAAACTGCTACATTCAAACTTGATGCTAAGTAGGGTAACCCATTATCACAGGTTTTATTTAATAACCTCATTTATTTTGCAATCCAAAACCTTTTACCGATAATATCTTTAATTCAGTGAGTCAAGAGTAAGATTGATTCTTACGATGGTTATAGATGATTATGTGTAATTTTTATTAAAGCTTATCATGGTAATGTTGTTATTTTCTTCATGTATTAATCTTATTCGGAATCATACCTTGTATACATTTCTTATATGCATTAATGAACTTTTTCAACTCACAGTCAACATATGAAAGTAATCAAAATTACATACATACCAGATCAGTGGAATGTTGGAGCAGTTTATCTACCAAATGCCCAAATGCAGTTAATCCTGTAAAGCTCCATGCCACTATGGAGGGTAAAACGCTCTAATGCCACGATGTCTGCTATTGAAAAGTCCTCAAGCTACGCTCTCACGCTTGCAACTCTGGAAACTACGTGGCATCATCAAACAAAGTTAAATTATATATAATATGATCAAAATATCGCACGATGCTTTTAGTTTGGTCGTGACACCTGAGATCTTAATAATACACTAAGGGCCGGTTTTACTAACGTTTAGTGAGCGGTGTGGAAGGAGCAAATAAAATCATCAAGGAAGTCTCCAGTAAAATTCTCAATGGTATATTAGGAACACTTGAATCTAGGCAAGCATCACATTAAGCCAATAACTAAACTAGTCTCCTTAATTTTTAATCATTTGAGGATTAAAATCCCAACACAATAATCTCGTTCGAGAATGTGATAAACAATGCAATTAGTTTGTATTAATTATTCTGATAATCACTGATGCGGATTACGAATATTAAACATAGTGACAAAACTGGCTTTTTGACTAGCAGTTTTATGCATAAAATTACAGAGTATGCAAAGAGTATTCATTCTAGTAAAAATTCTAGTGAAGTATTAGCGAGCTGATAGGGAGACGACATCAAAGAACGTAGAAGTTCATCGATTGCGAGCAGAACGACTCAAGGACTGATGTCAAACTATGGAAGCCAACTAATTACGACTTCTGGTCATAGAGAAACGAAACCGACTGATCGATTAGTTGCAAGTACAGACGTACAATGTCCATCATTGTTCAATATTCAAACAGAAATCAGGGTGTTAAAGATAATGATTTGCCAGCAGGAGACCAAAAACAACCAAGTGGATATATCAATACGTAGCGAACCAAGTCTACCTGATGATTGATTTGGAAATTTTTCCGCTGAATCACCTGAACTTGGTAATGGTGGAGCCAAAAACGCGGTCAGTTCAATAGGAAGGACGATGGAAATTAGAACATAAAGTACGAGCCCGAAATTGAACACTCAAGGAAGTGCGAATAGAGGCTCACGTCTGCTAAAATTGGGAAAAATATCATTATTTATGATATTTACCAAAATTTGGATAATCAAAGTTAATTTGTTTTGTCATATCAGTTGACTATTGTTTTAATTCTAGCGGAAATCAAAATCGGGAAATTACGAGCTGAACTACTGGCATCCTATGCTCTGGTGAGATAAAGGCACTCAGAGGGAGAGTACAGTAATTTAAATCAACAGGACGGCAGGCATCCATCAATGATGAATTCCGCATTATATAACAATGAAATACGTTGAAATTTAAAACCGAAATCACAAACTTTTGATTTATATTAAATACTTTATATTAACACCCAACATATAAACAGACAAATACCTTTAATCGGTAATCGGCGAGCGTTTTGGAATAAAATCCAATCATAATGTGCAATGATGCACTAACCTTTTGTGAGTTATCACCTATTTGACACGTTACTAATGGTGTTCACTCAATTGGTGTCAAGTGGTAGAGGCACATTGAATCTTGGGTTGCTTTGGAAACAACACGAAAGAGTAAAATGTGAATTACTTGCAACAAAACAATGTTACTTAGACAAACATACCGTATAATATCATATAAATACACTACTTAACAGTAGGTATCAACACCATATAAGGACACTAAATAAGCGTACTTCATAAATATATTAATATTTCGATATAATGTAAGTTAGATATATTTTTAACTATAATTTATTAAAATTTTATTAAAATATTTTTTAGTTTGATAAAATTTGATTACGATTATTATTTGTTAATTTGTTTGATTATTCTTATTTTTATTTAGTTGTTATTAATACGATTCCTAGCTTGAAGAAGATTGTTAAACAGTCGAAATATATAGAAATGTTATATTTTAATATATTTAGTTGGCGATTTTCTATTTTTATTTAATGATAATAATAATAATAAATAATAATTAAGTGTCAAATAATAATGAATGTATACGACTTCAAAAACCTTAGTTATTATAAAAATAGTGTTATTAAATGATGGGTGGCGTAACATGTTCAGTATTCCCATTTTACTCAATTTTATTTTGAATATTTCCCAAAATTATTTAACTTTAGTGACAAACCTTTAATCTAATTTTAAGCAAAATAACGTTTTTTTAATTTTAAGAGTAAAAATAACGTTCAAGAGTAAGAATATCAATAAAATAATAATTTATAATACTACCAACCACAAACGCATCAGGGATGCTGAAAACTCAGGATCCAGGTGGGAGGCAAGTATCTATTTTGTGTCAGATAGGGCGCTTTCGAGTTCTCTTCAATGTTGTCTTTCTTTATGTGTGAAGTCGATCCAAGGTATCTGTATAGGTTCCATCTACTTACATACAATGTTCCCTCTAAGCTATGAGCAGCAGTGCGCACAAAACCAGCTACGCTGAGCAACGGTAAAAATCAAGTGAGCAACAAAAATACTATAAGGTGATTTTAAGAGTTTTAACCACTTAATGTACGTGCCCGTGACATATACGGGCGCATCTTACTGGCAATTTTGTACGCGCCCGTGACATAGACGGGCGAACATTATAGTTACTTATGATATTTTACATACTCGTGCCGTAGACGGGCGAACTTAATACATATTTACTTAGGAGTTCTAATAATCGTTTTTGAGATTCGTTTATGTAAGTTTTTGAGATAAGTGTTTGACACAAAATTCAAAATAAATGTGTACATTAAGTGGTTAAAACGATCTACTACAGGTATACACTGATATTATGCATTTCTGCTCACTAATGACATCTAAAGAATTCAAATTTTATAATAATAATGATGATTGCAATATTTTGATGTGATACTAAATGGATGGCAAATTGATTAGTGGCAAGAGAAAATTTACAATAATGAAATAATTCACAGTACACAGTACATTCAGAAAAATGAATTTGGAATTATGTCCAATTTATGCCTTCTGATTTTCTCATCCTTCAAAATTTATAAACTGTATCAAGATTAACATTTTTTCAACTTGTGAGATAAAATTTAATCCTCATTTAGGTGATCCACTTCCAGTCTGTTAGCAGTTTAGTTTTAATGTTATTCATTAAACTGAATCCCCATTCGTTGTCTGCACTAGAGGCTTGAAAAGTTTCGCAAATTTCTCTTTTGACAGCACATAGGTAACCAACGTCTGAAAAGGTTTTGAGTGTTCATGTTTTCAATTTCTCGGTCAAAACAATTTTAAATTCAATGTATTCTGCTTTGATTACGTCTTTTACATCTTTCTTCTCAGTTTTCTCATCGTTGTTTTCTGGTAGAAAATATTATTACTTTGCCGCTAATTTTAGCACATCATCATTTCCAAGTTCAAATGTGGCCAGTAATTTTATTGTTTGCGTATCAAATACCAACTATTCCTTCAATCCTGTAAATAATTACAAACCGGTTCAATAAATCTCAGTATCCTTGAATTGTTAACATCTTTATATCCGTCTTTCAAAAGTAAATCGACAACCTCCTTGCTCCTGCTTATTTCTTCTAATATTGCGATTTCAATTTGTTAATCTTTGCTCTGACAAACTGGACCGTTTCAATTGTTGTAATGCAGCTCCTCTAAAAAACATAACACAAATCTACAAGTTCAGTCAGAACGTCGTTCAAAACTAGAATTGCCACATGAACTTGAGGATTTCTCAGCTTCTTCACACAGAAGCTAGATATCGGATTGTTATCAGACTTCATATGTTTTGTAAAATATTCAATTGAAGCCAAATAATTACGAACCAAAGCTTTCACTGCAACATGCCGCGACAACCATCTAAATTCATTCAGCGGCATGAACGAGACAATATTGCGGTCGGCAACATTAGCTAATTCTTGGAATTCAGATTTCTTTCGCCCTTAATCGACTGAACATTGTATAAATTCAATGTCCTTCATCAATGTCATTTTTTTCCAGGCATTGTCTATGCCTAAATCTTCTCGATGTTCAACACAGTGCTGCTCAGATAAATGAGAGATTTCAGCACGGAGCAAAGTAGCAACCCCATCTAGCTCCATCCGAAGTGAACATGACCATCTTCTTTAAGGCCCGATTGTTTTCAAGATAAAACTGGTTGATTGCTGCAAAGATTGACTTACTATCGTCAGCATTTAGTTTAACAATTCCAGCAAAGTGCGTTTTGTGTGTCGTCGTTGCTACAAGGCGATATTTTATGTATATAATTAACATTTTAGTTACTGATATATCTGTGCTTTCATTAACAATCAGTGTATGAAGAGCAGATTCACGGATTTCAGACATTACGGTCTCTTGTGCAACAGCATTGATGCATTCCATAAATTCAAACGCAAATATTTGCTTCTCCAGCTTTCTGGAATGATAACGTACTTCGCCATGTGATCATGAATTTCTTGTGCCGAAAGCATTAAAGAATTCATCAATATTGCTAGCAACACATTGTCTATAAAATTCTTTACTTGCTCACCTGTACGTTGACGATCATTGAGTTCCCTTCGCCTATCGATGACAGATTCATACAGCATAGTCAATACGCCACTTCCAGAATTCAGTCGTTTCAATTTTGCCAACGAATCCAAATGAATCTTATGAGTACGATGTCTTTTCAAATAATTCATTGCTCCCTAGATTTACCGTTAGCAAAATAACAAATAGACTTTGCTTCTGAGCATCTTTTGCATATGACAACCGCTTCCAAAGAAAAGCTAAAAATGCTCACCAATTCAGCGCATTTAGGATATTTAGATTCAACAGATTCTGTTTCGATTAATTCATTTAACCAGAACAGTTTAAACGTAAAAACAGATTTTTACTTGTAAATTTTATAGCAACTTTTTTATCTTCGTTTAATTTTCTTTTTGATATTTTATTTTATGGGGATTAAAAAATTCAAAATTATTATATACTATTGCCTATATATTTAAGCCATATTTGATATTTCGATAAAATAGTGAATAACTGAATGATGTCGAGTCGACCAGGCACAATGATACCTAAACTCATAATCGGTTCTTTTACCTAGTCTAGAGTCTCATCAAGCCTCCCCTGTAGAAATGTTGCTGACAATTGAGTTATTACATCTAGGATTTAAAATACAATAATCATCTGGAAATACGATTAACCAAAGCCTACAGGATGTGAAAGGGGCATGGAAATGAGCTTCATGATATTTATGAGACGACAACATTTGAGCATCAGAGGCATTCTAGTCTTTCAGTCAAGCAGGCATCGTATCGGTTCATGATAAACACATTCAATGATATATATAAATTATAATATATGTTATTAGACCTAAATACATTAAACAGTAAACATTTAAACAGTAACATTCCAAAATATAGAGAAATGCAGGAAGAGCTGCATGGATGGACCGACTTTGACATGATGCTATCAAGCAAATAAGATACCCCTCTAGTTTAATGATGTGCTTCATCTTGCCATGGTGGTAATTTGGCAACCTGTCACATAGCAATTTGTGTAAAACTTTCCTTGAGACCGCGACGAAAAAGGCGATGGCAACAGGCAGTTTTTTTTCACTATAGTTCAAAAAGATGATAGTTAATTTATTGTAGGTTGTCGTGAGCAGTTGTGGTGCTGCGCGCCATCGCACGCGCTCAGCTTAGAGGGTACGTTGCTTACATATCAAAAATTAAATATTATTTAACTATTTGTACAGGGTAACTTATATTTTGTACTAATAAGTGTTGGACTAAATAAAATATTTCAAAAGATTTTTGTGTTTTTATTTATATATGAACCATCAAGTTGGGATAATAGGAACTTCATAAATACACCACCGTGATATCATACAGTCAAGGGGTTACACTTAGTAGGTAAAGGATCCGTCATTTTTGTTAAATAAAACCCCAAAAATATACGGTAATACTGGATTTTAGGTGTACCAGCATGAAATGGGTGTGAATTTGGTATTTGTTATTATATATATTATCTACCTAGTTACAGAAACATGAGCCCAAAGAATTTGTGCACGCAAGCAACGTATTAATAGACGTGCTTGGGCCAAGTTTAGAATGTCCATGTGTAATCGTCGATTCATGTCAGTACGGCCGGTGCGGCGGGAATTGTGCCCCATTCCTTGGACAACTTGATATGAAGTGGTTGTCAAATGAGAGATGGAGATGCATCTCGCTTAGCAGGTTTTGATAGAGATATGAGGTGCCATATATGCAACCATGGAACGGGTATTGAAGATAGAAAATGAAATATTATCAGGTACCCTAGCTAGCACTGATGAATAACTTCTCCATTTGTTAAATACTCAATGGGCTATGGAGCAAGAGTATATCGAGGATACGGGGCCATCTTACAGAATGGTCAACCTTTCCAAAAACTCCCATCTCCCAAGATAATAGACCGACTTTGAAACCGCTGTCGTGAAATAGTTCTCGTCTGAAGAAATGAAAAAAGGAATAATGATGATCACGCGGCTCCAGGAGAAGATGGCAAGTGATGAGGTTTAAATCCGGTCGTTGAAGTAACGAATTCAGCAATTGGAGGCCATCCAAAGTCAATACACCGAATTGTTCCCGACTAATCGTAGCGACAGTTAAGTCGTAAAAATTAACAGTAGACGGACGATGGTGACTGGCAAGTGCAAGCCAGGTCGAAAAGAGGTTTACATCGCAAAAAATACCAAAATAAATTTGTACGAAATGGAATAAAAAAATGCTCTGAGGCATGACAGCAATAAATGTTTGTCAATGACTTTTACTTCAAAATTAGTTTCTAAAATTTTCTAGATAATAAATTTGAAGGGACCTAAAAATTAAAAGTCGGACATGAAGCCTTCTAATACCATTCTGTGAACCCATATAAATGACTGATGATTACAGTACACCGGGATGTGCTCACTTTTTGAAGATATTCACCTATTTGACACATTATCAACGCTGTTCACTCAACGGTTGCAAATGGGTAAACCGCTTGTATTTTGTTAACGACGTTATTGTTGGTAAAGACAAGAAGGAACAAAATATAACTAACCTGAAACCCAGAAGCTTTATGTATGTAACCTAGATAACTACACTATATAATCTGATTATGAATACAATAGGAAATACTCAATAGTTAAACACACAACACACCTAAACACACACATAATTTATGGACATTAAATAAGTGCCTATATGACAGTAAATAACAACGCCGTATAAAGATATTAAATATGCGCAATATATTTGAAAATGCAGAAAATAAATTATCGCGAGGGAGGGGTGCTATCGTGTGATCACATTATACACCAATAAATTGACGTTAAAGACAAATATAATAAAAATAATTGATTTATATAAAGATATACACGATTACAATATTATTTTTATTCTTAAATCTAGGTATTTATTTAATTCAATTCATTAAATGTTTATTTATAACTTTCAATATCAATTATTCATTCCCCATAAATTCCCTCCATGCCATTCATGAAAATGGCAAATCCGTTTCCAATTCATTTCTAATTTCTTTTTGATTTTTAAATATTTATAATTTAAATTGATTTTACTTTTTAATATTTGTCAAGAAATATTTCCAATTAAAATATTATTTATTTTATTTAACTTTTTAATAATTACAAAATATATTTAAGTTGTTTAAATGTAATAGAATAATAATTGACATTTATGAAATTAAACATTAAAACAAAATGCTAATAATAATTATCTAATTATATAATAATCAAATAAATATCCGTTGCAATTACTGATTGCATAATAAGTCAACAATAATTAGCTAATATTTATACAGTTGAAATGTTCATTTGGTCTGTGAAAGGTATTTGAACGGATTGCTACTGGGATGGAGTGGAACCTTTTATTGGTGGTTTTGACGGTGTTATTATTGAGATTTAGATTATATTATTCGGGTAACTCATTATTTGCATGATTTAATTATCAATGAATCTCGATCAGAATGTGTTCATGATAAATATTATTGCATCAATGGAAGGAGTACTAAGCACAGTCATTGCATTCCATGGAGGCAAAGGGCATCATATCCTGTATTCAAATTACTTGAAAATACGACTCTTTGTCAGAGGGGTTCAGGAAGTTATTGGTGCGCAACCAAGCATTATACACATGCCACAAAAACATATGATTGGGATTATTGCAGTCCGTCAAATTGCACATTATCATGTAAAAATATAAAGATTTGTCAAAGCATTTATTTATCATTATCAGATAATTTATGTGAAGATGGAATCAAATGGGAAACATCTGACAAATCCATCAAGCTGGAAATTCCTCACAGATATGATACGGTGATTATTTGGCATAAATCCCAATCTGAATGCGCAATATCTGCTCAATGTCGCAATTGTGATGAGGTTATTTGATATTATTTATAATATTTTGTTTAAATTATCCATATTTGATAAATATATCAAGGACATTGCTAAATCAAAAATTCCTCTATTCCAATTATTCAAGGGTTTGTCGAAAAGATATTTTACTGGGATTGCTGCAATAGAAATAATCATCTAATAAATAAATATGTATAAAATTATTTCTTCAACTCCTATAATAATGATTGTAATTATGAAATTAGTTTCAGAAATGAAACTTGATAAGAAATCCCAGATGGCTTATTATCTATCACCCTTTGTTAAATTATTCTTTTGGTACTTTCACGTTATCAAGAGTATATTTCTAGAAAAACGAAAGCAATACAGAGAGAGGTGTGAGCCTTTTTTATTGCAATTTATCACTGACCAGAACCGAGTAATACTGCCAGATACACATGCAGGCAAATTGGCATTTCGAATGTTTCTGACTATTCTATCTACCAGTCTACCAGCCGGGTGGGTTTAAAGAACTGAACCAATAAATGACATGATAAGCATTTCCTGCAAAATGTTTATTAAGTGAATATTATTAAGGTGTTTTGTAACCGGTTTTGTAATAGAATGGCTGAAAGAGTTACAGTGAAAAATATTTCATATTAGAGATTTGCACAGGTGATTCGGTGAAGGGTTCTGATTTTTAAACTTCTTAGTGTTGTTTCTATTTGCACGGTGTTCCTTTCAAAGATATTTCAATACAAACTATACAATGAACACGTTCTAAAAAAGTGAATCTTGAGGTTATCTAATGTTTCCTGTCTTATTGTAATTTAGGTAAATAATTTTGCAAATTTCTCGAGTCATTTTGCCTTGTAATGAGTGCCATTTCCATCAATAAGTGATTCGATGGACGTTTTATTTACCCTCATGTACATATTTATTGAATGTCTGGCAGCAGTACCGACCCTACGTAGCACTGGAATCATGAAATCGGCCTCGAGTTAATTATGATGAAAATATTACAGTAATATTTGAATAAGTCAAAATTATTCTTGAAAATGAATTATTTCCTACTTGTAATGCTATTTTGAACATTTAGAATGAGAAAATAAAAATATGCAATTCAACATCCACGTAAATAGTAAATTAAATTTAATAATAAAATTATAAAATTGTCTAAACTAGCAGAATGATTTTAAAATTAATCAGTTTGCATCTGATTGTTATTTGAAATTTGGAAAATATAATTTAAAAATATTTTTATCCAATCAAAATTAAACAAAATTAAGAATTTTAATAAAATAAAATTGGTAAAATTATAATAATTTCATAATGAGACAGTGGCGTAGCTACCATATAGCAAGAGTAAGCAATGCATAGGGGCCCACAAGACAGGGGGCCTTTTTCTCCAAGTTTCCTTAATTTTCTTCAGAAAACAATGTCAAACAACGGCACGGTCGGCACCAGTCAACAGGGACCTCCAAATGATCGATTAGTGGTTTTATGTAATAAAGCTTCACTGTTTTGTTTACTTCTTGCATTAAGTACTTCATTTACCTGCATTTTACCTATTTATGCAATCCCTTCTGCCTCTCCCTCGCCAATAATATACTGTATATACAAGCAACTTTAGTTATCTAAGTAAATGGCCCATTCATATAGGGGTCGAAAATTTTTTTTGCTTGTCGGCTATACACATTTGTCCCTGATACATTACTATCATTTTAAAACGATTTATACTGTTATATTGTATATTGAGCTCTAATTATTTAATTAAATCGTCTTTCCAAAGAGGACCCAAAAAAATATTTTGCCTGCGGCCCAAATTCCTCTGTAACTATAAGCCCTTCTTTCAATTTAACACTCTACCCTCCCCCTAAAAAAATCTTGGGTAGGCCTACGCCACTGGTCTCATACCGTACAAAATAAACAAGGTGTTCCATCAAAATTTCGAGAGTTTCGAAGTGTTCCGTCGCATGAAAAGTTTGGGAAACCCTGGTCTAATTCAATTGTGCTTCCAAAGGGGGCCAAAGATTTTTTCCCCTACGTCTCCAGGGTGCTCCGCACCTATTTCACTTGTGTATGCAGTATAGGGGGCTATCTATAACTCATTGCATAGAGGCCCAAAATTTCTAGCTACGCCACTGTATGAGATAATGAAAAATACTTTATGGAAAATAAAATAAATTTTATTTTTATTGTTTTCAATTTCAAAAAAATATAAAGTAAATCAATAATAATTAATAATTGTTAATAATTAAAAAAATATTATTCCATAATATATTTCATTGTTAGAATAAAAATGGATATTATTAGTAAGTAACTCCAAAGACCAAAGGATATTAGGATGATTGTATGGGATAAAATAATGTGGATAACTTAAAAACCATTTCACTACAATATCAGGTTTATTATTATCATTATTATTATTATTATTATTATTTCTAAAAAAGAAATTAATATATTATTTCGTCATCTTTTTTAACTTGTATAATATTTATCTTAAAAACCAAAAATCTGATTCAAACAAATTATTGAACTAAATTCCATATTGAAGGTCCAACATATAATTGGACAGACATTCAATGGCTGCCAATTATTGGAGATCAGAGGTCAATCCGAATCCATTTCATTTCACAATCTCCCTAACAGCACGAAACATTTATTCTATATTTTACCGATCCAGAATGGACAGTTGCTAAGGATCCCTATTTAACTTGACTTTGGTCACAAAGATTTCAAGTAAGATATTTGTATACACTCACATCGTGAAAATTTATATTAATATATTTCTCGTTTTTGTAATAAATAACAGAAAAGCTTTAGAATGATATTTGTAAACATTGAGATGAATTTAGATCCGTGCGCTCCTGTGATCAAATCAGTGAAGCGTGACAGCGGCTCCATTACATTCCATTGGAATGAGTGCCCGATAAATGCGACATTCGGTCGGACGAGTGGATATTCATTATCAATCAATTCTGCAAAACCCTTCAATACAACAGAAACCTCTTGGCAAATAAATCAACTGAGTCCATGCAAACAATATTGTATCACAATTCGTGCTTATAATGATGCTGGAAAGTCTCATCAATCCGAAACTAATTGCACATTCTCAAGGCCTTGTTAATAATTTTGTTAATAATTATTTGTTTGAATGAATATGGAAATGTTTTAGCTTTTGATGAGGTAAAGGCGGTGAGAATGAGAGAAATTGTCAGATTGTCAAGATGGATTGAATGGGATTATGAGAACCAGCATAATTGTTATGTAAGATTTCTGATCAAATTGTTCATGGATAAACCTGAGAATCCTGCTAGACATTTCACCACAGGTTAATAGCAATAAAACATAAATATTACTCACAGATTTATTCAGTAGAGAAATCTTTTAAATTTGACAATCTGATTGTAAATAAAATATATTCTGTGGAAATTACACCGGAATCCAATAATGAAGCAGGCCGACCTTCGCCAGCTCTCACATTTCATACCATTCAAAGTTCGTTTTTATTTTCTGTTAAAATGATAGATTATGCAAGAATTGCTATGCAAGGCCAATAAAGGTTTTGATCTCAAATTGTTATTTTTATTAATTTCCATATAAATTCGGATCAAAATTTATATTAATATAATTATTATCATCTACTTACAACTGACAGCTATTGCATGGATCAAAATGTTTATTATGAAATATTTCAACAGTTTCATGATATTCACAATTTCCTTCACAGAAATGCAAACGAGCGACATTAATCCCAACAGGAAACATTTCTGCATATTTATAACAGATTTGCAGGCCGCTACAATATTAGTGAGCACAATAAGGACTGTAAGATTAAAATAGGTATGTCTGATTTTAAAATTTTAAAAAATTTCGAAAATTATTGGGAACGTGTCATTTGTGAGGCGTTGTTGATAAAGTCATTGAATGTTAGAATGCAGTGAATACTTGTATTTTAAATGTTTTTAAATAATTTTTTTTCTTGTATATTGTATGTATTGATTGTTGTGTTAAATTAAACAATTAATAAATTTTTTTTAATTATTAAATTAAATTTTGAATATTTAAATTTTAAAAATAATATATTAATTTAATTATAATATTTTAAAAAAATTAAATGTTCTTATTAAATAAGAAAGTTTTTATATAATTAATAAATTTGTTTAAAATCCTTAATTTACATAGTTATTATATCCCACCTGATGATGAAAGGAAAACTGTCAAAATATATCGTGAAAAGAATGTTTGATTGGCGTTATCTTATTTTTAATAATATTTAATTTTTTAAATTTTTATTTTGAAAGAATAATTATCAACAAATGCAAAGTGAGAAATTTATTCTAGGAAAGAAATAGCAATATCAACAATGATTGGTATGAATTTGAAAAAAATATATTTAATAATCTCTTTGCAAAAATTACTAAAAATTCTTATTTATTTCATTTATATATTACATGATATTACAACGAATGGATAATTATTTAATAAATAATAAATAAATTTAAAATTATTAGCATTACGATTTATTTGAAAATGCCATATTTAAATTAATTATTTTAATTTAGATTAAAATTTCATTAAAATATTAAATTTTCAGAAAGCTTAATAACACACTTTTGACTTATTTGTCAAAAAGTTAATTTTCTTAAATAAAACAGTTCCAAATTTCATAATTTTTACATTTTTCCAATTATAAAATCATTTATTTCTCAATTGCAAAATAAGCCCTGAATATTATCACATATAAATTCATTGAATTCTGTAAAGGTTTCATATTATATTTTGACAAATAATCTTTACATAAAAATTTGTCAAATGAAAATTTTTTTAAATTTTATTTTTGACTAACAAAGTAATAAATTTTTACCAAAATTCCAAAGCTTGTGAAATACATTATAAAAATTAATTTATTACAGACAGAGGGAATATCAGATAGAGAACATTTCAATAGTTTTATATTAGATCAAGGGTTCTCAACCCGTGTTCTGCGATTACGCTTCAGTGTTCCGTAAATAAAATGACATTTTATCTTTAAATTTGCATTTAACATGCAATATCATCAAAAACATCAATTAATTTTTTATAAGATGATTTCAATAAGAAAGCCGTTACATAGATATATAAACATACAAATATAAGTGTTTTTATTGCTTGTTATTGTTGCGCGTGGTATTTTCTTTGCTTATAAGAAGGCATTGTTTACGTTTACGACAGATTTATAGTAATTTGTGATTGGTCACTGATTGTGGGCAAGTATTTTTTGTCAGTGTTCCGCGTAAAAAAAATCATGTGAATGGTGTTCCGCGCTTTTATATTAATTGAGAACCAATGTATTAGATAATTTGGAATATCAACATTCAAATACTTTTTAAGTTAATAATTAATAAATAGCTAATTAAAAAATAACTAGTAACTGCCATTAATACTGAAACTCCTAACGTAAATTGAATAAAACAAATATTTTACAAATAATTTCATTACGTAGACAGTAAATAATCTGACAGTTTAGTCAATAAATGCAATCATTTCCACAATGTAATAATTCACCTTTATTTCACTAATTATATTTTTGATTGTATTTTTGCAGCTCTAATTTAAAATAATTTCAATATAATATTTTTAAAAATAATTTCTTTTTTAAATTTTAATAAAATCCAGATATTATCTATAAGCTCCTGCAGTGACTCAATTTCCTCTCCACTCACCGAATATACACATTGAACATATATTGGTGAGATAATTCGTCATTTCTGTATTGGAAGTAATGGAAGGGTTTTATACAGGGTATGAGCAATACTGTTCATCACTTAACAATGCAACTTTACAAAATTATAAAATTTTATCATCATCGCCTTTTTCTTTAATAAGATTAAAAAGGGTTTAATACGGATGGTTGACTTCGTTAATCATTTGACTGAATTTATTTATAAAAGAAATATTTTATCACAATCTTCGACACAGAACAATATACAAATTTTGTAAAACTACCAAACCGAAATGAAGGTTTGCTGGGAATTCTTTCCAACTTAACTTTGACTAACATGATATCAAAAATATTCTAGTTGTTCTAGTTCTCTCTTTGTGAAATATGAAAGTAGTAAAACATTTCTCATAATTGTGTTTGAATTGATATTTTGTATTAAACAAAACAAGATTAATAATGATATTTGTAAACATTGAGATGAATTTAGATCCGTGCGCTCCTGTGATCAAATCAGTGAAGCGTGACAGCGACTCCATTACATTCCATTGGAATGAGTGCCCGGAAAATGCGACATTCGGTCGGGCGAGTGGATATTCAATATCAATCAATTCTGCAAAACCCTTCAATACAACAGAAACCTCTTGGCAAATAAATCAACTGAGTCCATGCAAACAATATTGTATCACAATTCATGCTTATAATGATGCTGGAAAGTCTCATCAATCCGAAACTAATTGCACATTCTCAAGGCCTTGTTAATAATTTTGTTAATAATTATTTGTTTGAATGATATGAAAATGTTTTAGCTTTTGATGAGGTAAAGGCGGTGAGAATGAGAGAAATTGTCAGATTGTCAAGATGGATTGAATGGGATTATGAGAACCAGCATAATTGTTATGTAAGATTTCTGATCAAATTGTTCATGGATAAACCTGAGAATCCTGCTAGACATTTTACCACAGGTTAATAGCAATAAAATCATAAATATTACTCACAGATTTATTCAGTAGAGAAATCTTATAAATTAGACAATCTGATTGTAAATAAAATATATTCTGTGGAAATTACACCGGAATCCAATAATGAAGCAGGCCGACCTTCGCCAGCTCTCACATTTCATACCATTCAAAGTTCGATTTTATTTTCTGTTAAAATGATAGATTCTCAATGCTATGCAAGGCCTAATAAAGGTTTTGATGTTCACCATTGAATCGCACGTTTTTTCATTTTTATTGAACTTGCGCATATGACGGATTACTAACTGTTGTGATTCTTTTGACAGAGATCAGTTAGAATTTTATTCGTCCTGGAACTTATGTAAATATTAACTAAATTTGCCTCAACCTATGCAAGGTCATCACAAAGTTTATGACATTTCGTTGTCAATTATGGAGAACAGTTTACAAGGCGGAAACACGTTTTTGATTGCGCTCTGAACCTCAATAACCCTGACAAATTGTCCTTGACTGGGGATAAATGTGAAATGTTGATATATTTATTGAACTATTGAGTCCAATCACAGGAAATGTATATAATTCCCTTAATATAATCATTGAATTATATCATTAGCATATGATATTGTCCGTAGAAATTGACATGATTTCTTCTATTCTAAAAATGAAAGTAAGTATGTAGTTAATGGCCCTGTGCAGCACCACTATCCGGTACCTACCCCTTATTTTAAAGTATTTTAAGGTCCCAGTATTGTTGTATACAACATCCGGCTGTCATTGTGTTTTGAAAAATTTAAATGTTAACTAATTGTTTTTCCATTAATTTCCTATATTTTGATTCAAGAATGGATAATTTTACTAATTTTTAGAAAATTTTACAAGCACTGATGCCTTGAGTTCAGTTTGTTAATTGCATTTTTTTTCCATAAAAATTTACATTAAATAATTTTATACTTTTTAAAATTCCCAGTGGACATGGATTATTAAAAAATTATCTTAGACTATTTTTCATTGTTCTAATTTAATTTTTACTTAATTTAAAAATAATTATTTTACTTATTTAAAAATTAATACTTTAATTCACTTAATTTTTAATTAATACCATAATTTCTCATAAGACCTCGATTCTTCAAAATATATTACCATTAATTTAAAATCAATTACTTTAATTTACTTTTTTTTGATTATTATCCTTATTTCTCAGTCCACATCAAATATTCGAAATGTCATATAATAAATTTAAAATTTATTACTTATTTTGATATTATAATAAAATATTTCAATTTTCACCTCTGATATCTTTTCAATTGATATTGATTTATTTGGAATTATTACTTAAATTTTCCCTGTTTTTAAATTATTACCTTAATTTCTCATAAGACGTCGATTCTTCAAAATATCTTAACATAAATTCCTTTACAAAAAAAATCCCCGAGACCTAAAAAATACATAGAACTTTTGAGGAGAGCCTAAGTCTAGAATAAAAAATCTGGAATTTTAAAAGTACTTAGACGTTTTTTTTATAGAGAGACGAATTCTCTGTACAAAAATTCACGAGACTAAAATACATTGTGATTCACATGGCTTTTTTAGCGATAAAAATATTTAGGCTTTTTAACAAAAGAATAAATCTAGTTCATTTTAACCTGAAAATAATTGAAAAAAACCCTGTGGCTTTCTGCAGCAATGAAAAAACCCTGTGGTTTCTGCAACAATAAGGAAGGGGTGGGGGTACAACGGATGGTCGTGCTGCAGGGAGCCATTATCTACATAATAGGATAAAATGTGAAAAGGTAAAATTAAATAATAGTAAAGATAAAATATTTTACTTGTCGAAAATTATTTGTTAATGATTTAATTAACAATTAGTGTATAAATCTCATAATATCATTTTTTTATATTGTTACTAATTTTCACATATTTAAACAAAATTATTTGAAAAAAATTTAAATATTTTTTAATTATCATTCATCATTCTTTCTCCTGTGACTCTTTCGAATCGCCATTCTTATGCAATATGTCAGCAATATGCAGCGGTATTGAATTGCTTCGTAGTCGATGATGACTTTATTAAGATGGCAACAGCTTCATGATTCCTCTATTGATATATGGAAACGTAATAGGTTGATTGTAGGTAGGTTTTCTCCTTCAAGCCTTATACATTCATATTCCTATGTCTAGTTTCAGGGGTATATATGATGGTTATTAACGGGTGGGAGATTCATTTACTAGAATATTATTGTACTAGTTATTTTCACGAATCTGACATTCTGAACTCGTGGCCGCTATCTTTATTGGTTTATGATTTCTCTCAATGATATTACTTCTTACGGATATTAAAGCATTATAAACCCAGGTTACCACTGATTTGTTGTCCGACATTATTTTCACAGACAATACTCCATTTAGTTCACAAATGCACGCCTTTAACAAATGCTTCGAGTTCATATAAATAGATTTATTTAATTTCCATTCTTTCTCTCAGTGAACTTGCATCTTTCATGTAATTTCAATAGATATCAGCACTACCCTAATGGCGATGGAACTTACTTTGCACAATAAAATGTTTCATAGCCTTCCATTCGTCCGTTTCATGTTTCATAAACTATATAATTTTTCAATGTTCTTTATATTCCATTTTGTAACTCTATGTCGATTGATCTATCTCAATCTTCTTCACTTAGTCATTTGAGTTAGGGGCATTCTCGTCCACCCAGTTTGTAACTGGAAGGATTCCAGCAATAAGATGTTTCAATTTACATCCGAATCTGAAATCTTCAATAATTACCACATTACTTAGTGTCATAATGGCGTTCATTTATTATTCGAATTATTTCAGAGCTTTCCGGTAGTTTCAAAACATCAAAGACTGACTATTTGTGGCAAGTATTTGTCAATGGGGTTCAGGATATCAGCGCTACCAAAAATCAAATGGAAAGTCATGAAATCATAAAATCATAAAATGTTTATTTTAAAAACTCTATTTTCAAACTCTGAATGTATTTAAAAATATCCATTTGTCATGGCCAGAAAATTAATCAAGGGTTTAAGTGAAGATCCGGTATTTACTTCGATAAAAATAAATTTTTATTTATATAGATTAAAATAAACAAATTTTTATAAACGTTTAGCGATTTCAAAATTTTGTTTTAATAACAATCGGTTTGTTTAATAAATAATTTTTGGATTTTTTTGTCAATTTGGTTTAACATGAGAAAACGTTCATGTTAATTAAAGTTAATTAAAAATAATTGATTATATTTATTGTGAGAGTTGAAATAAATTGTAAGAATGAATCGGTTTTCTTATGAAAATTCTATAAAAAATAAATTTATTAATAATTAATAATAAGAACTGACAATATATGAGACATTCATTTCATTGAGAATTATTGCCAATAATATCTAAAATAGAAGATTATTCAATTTTCACAAACGAAAAATGATTACAAGCTAATGAAATCAGTCCCAAAATATTTAAAAAAAATTTGTAGGTCATGCCATAATAAAACAACATTAATATATTATGAAGCTTGAACCACTCTTATATTATAGAATTCAATTCGTATACAAAAAAATTATAGCGAGACAGTGAATAACATAAAAAATAAAAATGTAGGTCAACTCAAATTTATTAATATTTTACGTATATTGAATAAAACAAATATTTCACAATTAATTTCATTACGTAGACAGTAAATAATCTGACTGCTTAGTCACTAAATGCAAGCATTTCCACAATGTAATAGTTGTATTCACCTTAAATTCCTACCAATGAATTTATTTCAATAATATTTCAAACAATATTTCAAACATATATTGGAGAGATAATTCGTCATTTCTGTATTAAAAGTAAATGGAAGGGTTTTATACAGGGTATGAGCAATACTGGTCAACACTTAACAATACGACTCTACAAAATTATAAATTTTTAACCATTATTGGACACGAATTATTATTAACAAACTGTTATTTATTATTAACAGTGATTAATACTAACAGTGAAAATGTTTTATCATCATTGTCTTTTTCTTTAATACGATTAAGGAGGATTTAATACGGATGGTTGACTTTGTTAATCATTTAATTAAATTTATTTTTGTATAGTTTAAATAAATTTGATTTATAAAAGAAATATTTTATCACAATCTTCGACACAGAATTTTGTAAAACTACCAAACCGAAATGAAGGTTTGCTGGGAATTCTTTCCAACTTAACTTTGAGTAACATGATATCAAAAAAATTCAAGTTGTTTCTCTCTTCTTTGAGAAATATGAAAGTAGTAAAATATTTCTCATAATTGTGTTTGAATTGATATTTTGTATTAAACAAAACAAGATTAATAATGATATTTGTAAACATTGAGATGAATTTAGATCCGTGCGCTCCTATGATCAAATCAGTGAAGCGTGACAGCGACTCCATTACATTCCATTGGAATGAGTGCCCGGAAAATGCGACATTCGGTCGGGTGAGTGGATATTCAATATCAATCAACTCTACAAAACCCTTCAATACAACAGAAACCTCTTGGCAAATAAATCAACTGAGTCCATGCAAACAATATTGTATCACAATTCATGCTTATAATGATGCTGGAAAGTCTCATCAATCCGAAACTAATTGCACATTCTCAAGGCCTTGTTAATAATTTTGTTAATAATTATTTGTTTGAATAATATGGAAATGTTTTAGCTTTTGATGAGGTAAAGGCGGTGAGAATGAGAGAAATTGTCAGATTGTCAAGATGGATTGAATGGGATTATGAGAACCAGCATAATTGTTATGTAAGATTTCTGATCAAATTGTTCATGGATAAACCTGAGAATCCTGCTAGACATTTCACCACAGGTTAATAGCAATAAAAACATAAATATTACTCACAGATTTATTCAGTAGAGAAATCTTTTAAATTTGACAATCTGATTGTAAATAAAATATATTCTGTGGAAATTACACCGGAATCCAATAATGAAGCAGGTCGACCATCGCCAGCTCTCACATTTCATACCATTCAAAGTTCGTTTTTATTTTATGTTAAAATGATAAATTCTCAATGCTATGCAAGGCCAATAAAGGTTTTGATGTTCACCATTGATCGCACGTTTTTTCATTTTTATTGAACTTGCGCATTTGACGGATTACTAACTGTTTTGATTCTTTTGACAGAGATCAGTTAGAATTTAATTCGTCCTGGAACTTATGTAAATATTAACTAAATTTGCCTCAACCTATGCAAGATCATCACATAGTTTATGACATTTCGTTGTCAATTATGGAGAACAGGTTACAAGGCGGAAACACATTTTTGATTGCGCTCTGAACCTCAATAACCCTGACAAATTGTCCTTGACTGGGGATAAATGTGAAATGTTGATATATTTATTGAACTATTGAGTCCAATCACAGGAAATGTATATAATTCCCTTAATATAATCATTGAATTATATCATTAGCATATGATATTGTCCGTAGGAATTGACATGATCAGGTCAACTGAACTACTCAGTAATATCTAGGTCAAACCGCTTATTATAGTAATAAATATTTACATGGTAATTGTAAGATTATTTATTATAGAAAAAATGTTTATTGTAATAAATAATCAAGAAAGCATATTAATATTTTATTAAATTTACAAGGATATTTGCAGGAAACAAAATGCATCCCAAAATGACAAATCACAAAAATAAATTTCCCATCCCAAATTTTCCTAAATTTATGAATTTTCCCTGACAAAATTCTCAAAATTCAAAATGTTTAGAATCGCTTTCTATGCAATTTAATTTTAAAATATTGAATCTGTGAACCCTCGTGACCGAAATTGTAGATAATGTCTTTCGAAAGAGGTTAATGTGGCTAGCTAGGGTAGAAATAACACTGGAACTGGTCACTTTGAGGGGCATTGTTGTAGGATCTTGCATTTTGATGATATATTGGATAAGAATTGTTACTCGTAAGGGTTCCAAATTGTAAGATCTTGACTATATTATGTAGGACGCCTGGAGTTAGATTTATATCTGATTCCTGCTTATAAGTGAAGTTCTGAGTCCAAAATTATTTCTGTTTGAAGAAAATTTAATTTTATTTCAATTTATGGGGGAGTCAAACATTATAAAAATGATAGGAACAAAAGGATTGATCATTTCTATTAAGGAACTTTTGATATTTGGCCGTTTCATGAGTCTTCCTCTAGGAATATAGAATGACGTAAATAGAGTGGAATATTTACATCGAAATAATTATAAATTTTAAAAATTAATTTGAATAAACTAATTATATTTTCTCATGAAATTGATAAAAAAATTATTTTTGTTTTTCTTATAATGTCTCTCTCTCTCATTTTACT
>CAUHTR010001879.1:0-12249 GCA_959609185.1 Schmidtea polychroa | reverse complement strand
CTGGTAAAATCCTTCTAATTATAATTCCGATCAGAGTTTCCTGCTTTCCATCAAGTACCATAACCAAAAAACATTTACCTGTGCCCAGTGGTGATATTCAGCCGGTACGGGGCGGTACGCTCGTACCGGTTGTTAACATTTTTAAAATTTTCCGTACCGGTTGTTGTATATTAAAAAAAAAGTATGTTTTTAAGTAAAAGTATGTAAAAGTAAAAGTATTGATAAAAACATTCTAAATTACTAAAAAAATATAAATATTTACCTGCCATTATCGATCAAATACAAAAAATCTTACAATAAAATAAAAATTTGGGATTTAAAATTTTTTTCGGTTTTAGTAAAAAAAATCTACTTAAAACTGTCTAATTTGAATTTTAGTACTTTTAATTTCCACTACAATCCAAGAGATGGCATTGAATTATAGAACAAAATTTATGGAATTGAAAAATTCCTACTGAGCATGTGTAAAGTTGCATTTTAATAGGTGGTTTCACCGCGTAACCACTAAGCTTGAAAGGGTTAACGGAAAATTCTGTAAAAAAAAATATTTTTCTTTTAATAAAAAGGGAATTTCCTTTTTGAATACATTTTTATTTTGATATATTTACTCTAAATAAAAAGTTTAGTAGTATAAATATTTTTTATGGTGAATGGTTATCCCTTACTTTTAATCTCTATTAAATTCAGTTTTAACGTGCAAGTATGAAGATTTTAAATTGATTTAAATTTCTAATTAATTATTAATTAATTATTAAATATTTTCTTTGTTTCAACCTAAGAATGAAAAGGCAAGGTAATTTGGATGACTTTTTTAGCAAATCTATAAAAATAACCAAAAACCCTGAACAGCAAGCTGAGAATATTACTAATTCTAATCAAACAAAACAGGTAAAAGAAAAAAATGATACTTCTGAAGTTCAACACCAATCGGAAAAAGCTGGAACGTCTCGTGATGCTGCGTTATTACATTTTTGGAATGATAAACAACTAAATTATTTTAAAACTAAATACGAGTGGCTTATTGTTGTTAGCGATGAAAATGTGGGATGTCAGTGGTGTTCGAAAGTAGAATCGTTAAATTTAGAAACTGCTAAACATTTACACATTTCTGTGGAGTGGAAATCATGCTCTGTCAAAGCTCATGGCTCGAACAAAGAAAATTTACAATCATCAATGAGAAAAAAATTGAAGGAACACAATGAATCAGCTTCACATAAAAAAGCTGGGGAAATAATAAAAATTGGTGAAACAAATATAATTTCCAAATCTTTCGATGTGGCTAATGAAAAGTATTTAAACAGCACAGTAAACATTTTAATACTATCTATTTCATAATTAAAAACAATTACCCATTCAGTGATTTTAAAAAATTAATTGATTTACAGAAAAAAAATAATGTAGATTTTGGATTTTCATTACATTCCAGATTTATAGTTCCACTTGTCGCAAAGCTTATATCTACAGAAATAAGAAGAATTAGTTTTGGAAAACTGATAAATACAGGTTGTAAAATTTCAATTATTATTGATGAAGCCTCAACTGTTTCACACAAAAGCGTTTTAGTAGTTTATTTGAAATCTGAAATTCAAGATTCCGATGATAGTGTAACAGTTTTTATTGATCTTGTCGAATTAGATGGAACAACATCAGAAATAATTTTTAAAACCTTAATATCAGTTCTTGAAAAACATGGTTTTAATGAAAAATATTTACATGAAAATCTTATTGGATTTTGCTCAGACGGTGCTAGTGTAATGTTAGGAAAAAAAGGCTGGAGTTTCTGCAAGAATTTTAGAACATTTTCCAGGTATTAGCATCTGTCACTGTTTAGCTCATCGTATTCAGTTAACTCTAGATGATGTTATCAAAGAAGTAAATGAAGTAAATAACTTTAGATATTTATTCGTATTATCATACTTCAAATAAACATCAACGAGAATTAAATAATGTTTCTAAAGAACTTGGCACTGAAGTACACAAAATAGGTAGAATATTTGGTCCTCGATGGGCAGCCTGTAGCGCTAGGACCGCCAAAGCAGTTTGGAAATCATATCAGGCCTTATATATTCACTTTAGTCAAAATAAAGAAATTGGAATAATGTCATATTTCAAAAATGAAAACTTTTTAAAAGATTTAGGTTTAATAAACGACATATTAGAAGAAATTTCTGTACTGTCTACAGCTTACAAGAAAGAGATATTTCATTAATTAGAGCTGATAGATTGATAAGGCGAACGATTAATCTATTCCAACATTTAAAATTAAATAAAGGAACATATGAAAAAGAAGCAGATGATATTATTAAAACGAAAAAATACAATATTCCATTTGAAATTAATAGAAAAAAAAACATCAATTGTTGTTTCGAGAGATAAATTTTTTGATTGTTTAGAAAAACATATGAAAACGCGTTTGCTATTAGACGATAAAAATGAAAACTATAATAATCTCTTAAATTGCTTTAATTTATTAAATCCAGAAACATGGCCGGGTGATATTTTTGAAGCACCATGGATTGAAGGTGAAAATAGGTTAGAGCAGTTAAATAAAATAATCAAATACATCATTCCAGTAAATGATTTTCGAGATTTTGTTGATGTGCGAGATAGAGAATCTAAAAATATTAATACTATTTTGAGAGCAAAAAGAATTTTAAATGTAATTGCTGTTAATTCCGCAGAAGCTGAAAGAGGACTCAGCACAATGAACAATATCATTTATGATAAGAGAAATTCGTTGTTAATTGAAACAACAAGTCATTTAATGACAATAAATTTAATGGGAAAATCGATTGAGGATTTTGATGCAACACCATATGTTAAATTATGGTTGCGAGAAGGGCATCATATGGCAAGTGACAAACGTGTCAAAGCAGCCGCACCTAATTTGCCGTCCCAAAACCAAAATTTAATTTGGAAATTATTTAATTAATTTTATATACTATTTTTTATACTATTATATATAATATATGTATTTCATATGTAAATATGTAAATAAATAACTATTATGAAGTAAATATAATCTACAATAGATTTTTTTCCATGCGTACCGGTTGTTAAAAAATTCGAATATCACCACTGCCTGTGCCCCTTTCAAATGCACCAAAAACCCATTTTGCTGCGGTAATTCTTCCACGATTATGCTTTCGTATAAAAAAACAAGACTCATCAATCTCCACCTCTTTGACAGTACGATATTCATTCACCCCCCTCCTAGTGTGGCCGTTTCTTCGATGAGACTTAAAGTACACATTTCACGCAAAATATTTGATTTTTCAACTAAGGTGATTTTGTTTCCACCGAGTTCATTTGAGATGACGTCTTGCATTGAATTTAAAGATCAAAAATAGATGAGTTGTATTTGTATTTTAAGTGATAATTTGCTCGCGAAAAAATATGAAAACTTTCGCACAGAAATGGTTATTTACAAACTGAAGAACATATCTAATGATGCCTATCCTCTTTTCTTTTGCAAAGCGAAAAATTCATTTGAACAGAGCATACTTCACAATATATTTCATTTTTTATTAAGCGATGTGCCGCACACCACTTTAACAAGTCCATTTGATCCGAATTACAAATTCGATAGATAGATTCATTATTGAAGGTTTCATTGAGTATGCAGGATATCTCTAATAAATTATCAACAATTTTTTTATTAATATTATTTTTGACATTTTTAGGGTAAAATTAAATATTATTTTATATTGTCCTATAATATGATTATACCCCCGGTTTTGTTTACATACGCAGTGTTATTGATAAATGCAATTCATAACATTTTGTGGCATGGAATTAATTTTTGATCTTTTATCAGAATGAAAATAAATGAACTATAAAAAAGGTAAGTTGCTTAGAAATAATTAGCTAAGAAAATATTTAAAAATTTATTAAATAGTAAATTATATTTATTAAATAGTAAATTATATTTAATTAAAATGGTTAATATTAAACTTAAAATTTATATAAATTTATTGAAATTTCCGATATTTAGTTTAGAATATTATGTCTAATATTACACATTTAATGATATTTTCAAGTCATTTTTATTAGTTAAATAAAACATTATTAGGTTCAGTGGCGTAACTAGTGGACGCAGGCCCCTGCGTTGCGGGAGCCAAAAATTATTACTAAAAAAATATTTACAAATATTTTCTGAAACTTTTTTCCCGCAGTTATATTTGCCTACAAACATAGAACTATCATTGAATAGCGGCTGCTGTGAATAACTATGTATTAAACTTTAACCGAAATTTTTTTTGCCAATATGAAGGCAAGGAGGAAAGATTTTAATATTTAAGGTCCATTAAGGTCCAGTTTTAGGTTTAATTTTGTATTATTTTTATGATATATAAAATAAATATCTAACTTGCTTTTGTTAAAAAAAATTAGTGTGGAATTATTTTACATTGCCCGGGGGGCCCAAATCTTGAAGTTCCGCCACTGATTAAGTTATTTAATAGGTGTATAAAATTTTCTGTTTATTTAATTATCTGTCAAAAATGAATTTTATTCAATTCCTTCTCAATTGGTATTTCATATTCCTGATTTCACAGATTTATCCTTGCTGTCTGTCCAATATTGTAAGCAATTAAATTTATCTTCCTCATAAGTCCTATCATAAACAAAATTATATCATCACATTTACTAGTGAAACCTTGTTAACATCACGATCATAGTAACATTATTTTCCCATATCATATCCCAAAAATCAGAAACACTATTTTGAATTGGACCCTGGCAAGCAATAAATTCATTTTTATCTCTTTTATGTTTTTTATTATGCCTTTGAATAAGATTTCTATTAAATTAATTTTCTTTCCTTCCCTGGTTGATATTGTTAGATATGTCTGTATACCAATGATTTTCCACCAGGATTTAGATGTTTTTAAACTCTTTGAACCAAGTTCCTCAGCGTACTTCCAATTTATTTACCTTTGCACAAATTGTATGTGGTGCAGTTAGAGAACGTTTTTTCGAAAGCATTATTTCTTTGGTGTCTGACAGTTTTCCATTCTGCAAATGTTTTCTTTTTTAATGCTGTTTGCCAAAGCTCCCGCCAATGTCCAAGAATTTATGCTAAGAATTTGAAGAATTGAAATGGGAGGGCGTCCAAGAAATATTCATGTTTTATTTTTGTAAAGAATTTGTTTAAATGCGTTGATTTTTTAAATATTTCTCATATTTCAAATCATACAAGTTGAGATGTGACATATTTTAAGTAGTCTAATAATTAGTTATGCTCATCAAAAATCACAACATCGCTAATCCAATATTTGCATTCATATTACGAAATAACTTTCCTTTTAGATTAATAATATCAATTTCCCGGCAAGTTATGATGTGAGTTGCAGTTTTCACAATTTCTATTTGATAAACCTTTCCACCGCAATTCAAAATCATCTTCATGATACATTCAAAAGAATCTCCAACAAATTCGATAATAACGAATCTAGAATTCATAAATAATTTTGCTCTAAACAAATTTGTAATTCTCTCACTGCTCTTTTGATGTTTTGAATTATTTTTCTAAAAATAACCAATTAAATTCGAGGAAAATATTATTTTAATGACTTTATCCCTGTTTTGACAAGATATATTTGAAATGATGACCTGAGATATTGGATCAGTTAATCTCTCAAATAATGTTGCTCCCAATAAAAGAGCTTTCACTCTCAAGAGAAAAAGTTCAGTCAAATTGAAACCATAAAAATAAATCACTTCATATTGCAATGCATTTTCTGTAGTGCTATAAAAGGTCGTCTAATTTCCTTTCCATAAAACATTTAACTCAAGAGAAGTAATAATTGTTGCCATTGAGTTGTAAATAGTAAAAGCCTTAAATGTCTTCATCTTCATCTTCAACACAAAACATGTATCTACTTGAAATGTCCAAAATCTCATTGAAATTATCCATATTTTAAAGCTTTGAGAAACAAACAACATTCGGTGATTTAATTTTAGAAATATTTAATTTCAAATTAATAATAAAAATGTTACAAATCAAAAATTAAAATACCAAAAAAGAAAAAAAAATATTATTAAAACAAATTAAAAGTTACACACAATTGATAATTATTTAGGTTTTTATTACTTTTCAATCCACAATTCAAAAAAAATATTTCTTTTTTTGGTGTCTCCTAGATCGTTTTCATTCTTTATTCTTTCTAATAGTAATAGTAATGTAATGTTAATGGTTTATACATATAATTTTTTTAATGTAAATACAAAATGTTCGATCTAACTTAATTCGAGTCACGGACGTTTCTATATAATTAAAGATCTATATAGTAATTCTCTATAGTAATAATTTATTATAGAGAATTGACAAATAAAAAATTAAATCGAAATAAAAATCAAAGGAAAAATTAGGACAAGGATAAAAAAAGTAAAATTGGATAAAGAAGCAAAACTAAATCAAAACCAAATTTATTAGAAACCAAATTACCGAAGTTTTGATATTATTTTCAAGAATCTTCTAACTAAATTAACTAGCTTATAATATATATTTTCCATTCTCTTGAACTTCAAAACAAAGGAAAATAAAGCCACTGAGAAGAAGAAAACCAGAAGCTATAAAGCTAAATGAAAATAAAAATTCTTTTCTCCTTTGTACTTATTAATTAGTACTGACATTTGTTTTTGTTTTCCTGTTTGATTTCTATTGGTTCCTTCCTCTTTCTCATTTCTCATTTCTTTTTACTTCCGATTTCCCCTAAATCGTTCGGTTTTTCATGAGGATTCCCACCCCCTACTACTACTTATTTATTATGCTATTTATCATTTAGCTATCATCAACACTACTACTACTACTAATGATAATAATAATAATAATAATAATAATAATAATAATAATAATAATAATAATAATAATAATAATAATAATAATAATAATAATAATAATAATAATAATAATAATAATAATAATAATAATAATAATAATAATAATAATAATAATAATAATAATAATAATAATAATAATAATAATAATAATAATAATAATAATAATAATAATAATAATGATAATTGTTTCGAGTGAAAACAAGAAAGAGAAATATTTTCAATTAACTCAGACAATACAAATTGACCATCATCTGACATAGCAGTCTCATCTTCCAGGTCATCCCAAATAATCATGGATTTATCCCTTGAAGCAGGGATATGACTCTTTGAATAGATATTGGTTGCAATCTTTGATTTTGAAGCAGCCAAGATCATACGACTATTGATTTTCATTGCGATATTAGGTAGTGGAATGTTCATTGAATACCTTTTTATTTAATCTGTTAAGTCATCATAATATTCACCAGATGATTTAATAACATTTTCCAACGATTCTTTAATAATTGAATATTTGCATAGCGGCTCTGATTCTTTAAGATTCTCGAAATCTTGGATAATACTAAAAAATATACAGGAGTTTTTCATTTTGAACTTGTTATTGAGCATATTTTGAATTTCTACTTTATATTTGTAAGAATGTACGTCATGATCATGTGTCAATTCATAGATTGGTTCCAGCAAAAGTCACGCAAAAGAAGTCACTATTGGGTAGATTGATGTCAAAGATCAAAACTCTCGTGAATATAATGTTCATTTCAGTAAAATATGTCTTACATTCTTTATTTAAAATGTTTACATATATATATATATATATATACCAAATTATAAAATAATATATGTACAATAAAACTAAAATAAATGAAAACTAAACTTAATTATATTGACCAAAATTATAAAATTCATTAGTCGCTGCTATCAGTATATGCAGTGAAATTCAACCGTTGGGTTTTTTAGGAACTGTTAAAATATCGCTCGAACTTGATTGTGCTGATTCGTCTTCAGGAACTGGCACGTTTTCCAACTATTCTTCATTGGCCTCATTTCGAAAATGCATAGAATTTTTTTTTGTTCTATTGAGCTACAATTTCACTTCACAAGAAACTCTGTAATGCATCTTAGATTTGATTTCCTTTCCGGTCATAATAATTCCTTATGTAGTTCCTTGTAGCTTATCTTAGTTCATGTTAGAATTTTCGTGATTGTTCGCTATTCGGATCAGAAGTTAATTAGGATACAAGCGGTATTAAACGAAGGTGGTGAAAAAGGAAATAAAGAGTTTCGAAATCAAATCAAGATTTGAATGAAATGTACTAGACAATGAAAGACTGCAACATGTTCAAGAGAAATTGAAAGTTGCAGAAAATGCAAAACTCTTCGGTATCATTAAGAAAACTGTAATTATGGAAAATATATTGCATATTGGGTGTCATTCACCAAAACTTTGTGGGAAAAAAAAGCCATAATGATAAAACGAAAATGACAACCAAAGAATCCGGAGGTCAAAGGTAAAAGAAGCATTAAGAAATGTGTAAAACAATTAAATTATCAGAAAATCAATTCTGATTGGGATTTTTGTTATTATTTTAGGCAATTAAATAAAATTACAGAAATATTCTTTGACATTGCTGAAATTGTATATATTTATAAATTTAATTAATATATTTTTTAATTAAAATTGCATAAATATATACAACAAAAAAATCTTTTTCGACAAAGTAAAGACACTTTTGAATAATGGAATGCTTTTGACATTGCGGTTTCGCCCAGTGCACTCCAAGAACTGACATTGAAAGTATAAGCAGACATATCTTAAGAAGAAATAGTGACATGGATTAGTGCGGATTGTTGGGGTAGTAGTCTTTTCACGTTCATACCATCACCACACAATTAAATTGATAGAGATATAATCAAATATTACATCAACGCATTAGGAAACGAAAGGGATAGAAAGATTTAGGCAGATATATTATACAAAGAAGAATATAAATTTAGTGCGACAATACAAAGGTTTATTGAATTAATTACAGAAGTAAAATTATGTTTGAGTAAAAGGGTTAGCAGATGTAGTAGAAGAATAAATAAAATGAACATAAATACGAAGCAAGGAAGCAAATTATCAAATGCAAAAGTCAAAGGGCTGAAGGTTTCGGATTAATTTTATTACTATTTTATGCATTACAATCTTCCCAATATCCTTTAAGTTTTAGAGTTACACACTAATAATATCCTTTTTCCTTCTTATAAAGAAGTATATTTTGGAATATTTTGTTTGATTCTTATTTATTTAATTATTCCCAATGAATGTAGCGATTTATCTCATGAACACATTCTGACTCTGATTCTCACAAAATTATATCCAAATTACCCTGAATTCACCGGGGCAACTTATTAACCTCCAAATTGAAAACAATCAAAATCCAATTTAATTTCTTTTCCATAAACTTTTGTTCAATATCATTATGAAATTATTATAATTTTACCAATTTTATTTTATTATAATTTTGAATTTTGTTTGATTTTGATTGGATAAAAATATTTTTAAAGTAATTTACTATTTACGTAGGTGTTCAATTGTATATTTTTATTTTCTCGCTGAAAAGAGTAGAAATAGCACTAAAAGTAGGAAATAATTCAATTTCAAGAATAATATTCTTATGCAAAAACCTTTGTAATATTTTCATCATAACTAACTCGAGGCCGATTTCATGATTCCAGTGCTACGTAGGGTCGGTACTGCTGCCAGACATTTAATAAATATGTACACGAGGGTAAATAAAACGTCCATCGAATCACTTATTGATGGAAATGACACTCATTACAAGGCAAAATGACTCGAGAAATTTGCAAAATTATTTACCTAAATTAAATAAGACAGGAAACATTAGATAACCTCAAGATTCACTTTTTAGAACGTGTTCATTGTATAGTTTGTATTGAAATATCTTTGAAAGGAACACCGTGCAAATAGAAACAACACTAAGAAGTTTAAAAACAGAACCCTTCACCGAATCACCTGTGCATGTCTGCCAAACCTTTGTCACGTCAACTCCTTTAAAATCACAACCTTTCAAATCTCTAATATGAAATATTTTTCACTGTAACTCTCTCAGCCATTCTATTTCAAAACCGGTTACAAAACACCTTAATAATATTCACTTAATAAACATTTTGCAGGAAATGCTTATCATGTCATTTATTGGTTCAGTCCTTTAAACCCACCCGGCTGGTAGACTGGTAGATAGAATAGTCAGAAATATTCGAAAGGCCAATTTGCCTGCATGTGTATCTGGCAGTATTACTCGGTTCTGGTCAGTGATAAATTGCAATAAAAAAGGCTCACACCTCTCTCTGTATTGCTTTCCTTTTTCTAGAAATATACTCTTGATAACGTGAAAGTACCAAAAGATAAATAGCTGAATATCTGTACATTCCGATGTACTGTAATCGTCAGACATTTAATAAGATTCATGGAATGCTGTTAGGCAGCTTCAGGGTCAACTTTCGATTTTAAATTCCTCCCAATTTATCATCTACTATTAGTGCAAACATTTAAGAAACAAAGTTTGAAATAAACCGCAGTTATCAAACATTTAACAAACAGTTAACACTCATATTTTCAATTCCATTTTGTCCATATATATATTTACATGTCATGCAATGAGGTTAGGGTTAGGTTGATAAATGGGTTAATATCTTCGAAAGGTGTGCACATCCAAGTGTACTGTAATCGTAAGACATTTAAATGGGTTCACAGAATTCTGTTAGAAGGCTTTATGTCCGACTTTTTACTATTAGGTCCCTCCAAAGTTATTACCTATTACTAGTGCAAACATTTACAAAATATTTAGGAAACCAATTTTGAAGTAATTGTCAGTTGACAAATATTTATTGCTCTTATGCCTTCCATTTTGTCCACATCTAAGTTGGCCTGTCCTGCAATATAGGCCTCCCTCCACACTCTCTTTTCGACTTCGCTTGCACTTGAAAGTCGCCATTGTGTGTCTACTGTTTATTGTTAAGACTCGAAAGTCGCTCCAATTAGTAAGAACAGTTCGGTGTATTGACCTATGGCAGCATCCAATTGCCAATTTCGACCTCGTCCCTTGTTGTCTGCTCCTGGAGTCGCGAGATCATCATCATTCGCTTCTTCATCTCGCGACAGAGGTTTCTAAACCGTTCTGTTAACTTAAGTGATGAGAGTTTCTGGATAGGTTGACAATTCGGTAAGATGACCACGTATCCTTGATATACCTCTTGCTCCATAGTACATTGAGCATAAAACAGATAGAGAAGTTATCCATCAGTGCTAGGTAGGGTACCCGATAGTATTTCATTTTCGATCTTCTAGTAATTGAAGGACTTTGTGAATCTGCAATATAAAGGCGAATTAAGCTCGCGACAAGTGTCAATAGCCTAAACAAAAATAAATAACGCACCAAAAAGAATTCAACGAGCTCTCACTGAATTATCTGTAACAATTTAACTTAAGGAATTTAGTAACAGATTATTAATTGATCTTACACAATCAGCACTTTTTTCCTGGCTGGGATCTTTACTTTTAGTGCTTGATCTATTTGTGCTTTATTAGTTATAGGAAAATCTGAGCTGAGTCCTAGTTATATATATATATATATATATATTATATTTTCCTAGATATCTAAAGCGTTCCTAACCATTTGAAGTCTGATATATTTTTCGTTTAATTGTGTCATATCTGGTGTTATATTTTCTTAAAATGTGGATACAAGAAATGATAGACATTTTAGTTGGGACATAACGGAATCTATATGTACCACTAGGTGCATATATTACATGTGAGACCCCTTTGGCCTGATAGACTCCAAAGAATTGATTGCAATCAGAATTTCATAAATCCCGGGAAACGCAACTGGGCAGAATTCCTCAACAATGATCATCAATCTAATATCAATCTAATACATATATAAAACATATCTGAGCTCAGGGAACTCCACTTAGTTATATACATTCACATCAAAAAATAGATAATATAGAACTATTCGTACAAGGTATTTTTATTGATATTTTGGACAATTCAGTGTTATTTTAAATAAAAAAGTATGTTTTTATTTATATAAGAACCAGCGAGTTGAGATTCTAGGAACTTTGACAGATGGTGAGAAAGACATCTAACGAGCGACAGTCGAAGATATTCAGTATAGTATCAATGTAAAGGAAATAAACGCATTAGGGAATGCATCCGTGATATATATGACAGCCACTATCAGGATTCCATTCAATCAATTCGACAAATCTAATCCAAAACACCGAGGAGGCACCGATGACGGCAGGTAAGGCAACGTACATATTGATAAAAATATAATGTATTATACATTCACTGAGTATTAAAATAAGATTCACGTAGAATGATTTACTTTTTGATAAGAT
>CAUHTR010001878.1:0-69066 GCA_959609185.1 Schmidtea polychroa | reverse complement strand
TAATATAATAATATTAATATATAATCTTTAGATGGGTTTTATGTGCAAATCATATGGAACCTGTTAAAGGATTTTTGGGAAGATATCTTCGAAGAAAACTCATTCAAGCAGAATGGCAGGAGAAAAAACACGACGATTCATTGTTAGCAACTGTTGAATGGATATCAAAGGTCTGGCAACATATTAATAAGTTTTTAGAAAGCCACAGTTCATCGGACGTGACGATAGGTCCAAGATTATTTCTCTCGTGTCCAATGAGTATGGAAGGTTCTCAGATATGGTTTACCGATTTGTGGAATTACTCACTCGTTCCATATTTGTTGGAAGCAGTTCGTGAGGGATTGCAGGTATATATTTGCTTCTTAATAATGTATATTTTTCTGGAATATTTATTAATAGTACATAAAATATTTTTATTATAAATTAAAAAATTTAAAAAAAAATTCAGATAAATTGTTTCAGTGGGGAATTTTTTATTTCTAGAAAATTGTGCAGTTAAAATCCAAGTAGTTCACATATTTTATATAAATAATAAATTATAATGCAAAATATTAATCACATGTCACGAAAGCATCTAGGTATTTGGCATCGTTTCCAGTATGAAATATTTCATCCAATCACATCATTCTTTTATTCTAACAATAGTAGAATGCATGCCACTAGCAAATGTCTCTTTTTAACTGTTTTAGAATTCTAGTTTTTCATTGAAACATTGTTAGTTCTGTGTTAAACATGTCTAAAATGGTTGTTAGATTAAAAAGTCATTATCACTGACATCGTTTCGAAATCGACACTTAAGGGAAAACCTAATGATTGCTTAAATTATTTATTTTCAATAAATCAGAATGATAAATCAACATTGGATCAGTTAGCCCAATTGCGCTTTTTCGGATGACATGTGGCTAGTCAACAGCAATGTAACAATGAACATATCTTGCATCTAAAATTGATAAAATATTTCCTTAACCGAGGAAAATGCCTTGGTGGTCTACAAACAAACAATGTTGTTTTAAATTAATGTCTATTGAAATAAATAAATGGAAGATTTTTATTCTCTCAGAAACCTGAGTATCTTTTCTTCATCAACAAAATACCTGAAAGAATTTCAAAACACATTTTCTTTTAAATAGTTTAATTTCTTCAACATTTGATGAAAAGCTAATGTTATCATTTTTTAACAGCAACGGTAAAACATTTTGAAAATTATCCGTTTTTCATGAATTTTGACGACCGCATTTTTAAATGAATCATGATGACCAGGTTCATTGTCTTTTATGCATTTCCCTTAGTACTTTCTATCATTACGAAAATACTGTTAAATTATATATGAAATATATAAAAAATTTGCAGATAAAAACTTGTTAATAATTGTACTTATGTATTGTGGGTTTTCAAGAAGGTAGTTTGACTAAAGATAAACTTTTATATTCTTCTTATCTAGAATAAAGAATTAAATGAGTTGGTCGTGTTAGTTCAGTAATATGAAACACGTGTTAATTTAAAAGATTTTTATTTTAGGATTGCGTACATGATCATTTTTTTCTCGCCTTTTGAATTCAGTCGATTCAATACTTTTGTGAAGTGTTTATAGACTATTGAAAATTATTTTTTTTAATATAATATCTTCGCGGAATTCTAGGTAAATTCTTTACTTATGTTTTAATTTGTATTTTTTAAAATGTATATTTATATATTATACATAATATTATCTATGCATAATTGGTTATTTATAATTTCTATTTTTTTCGATGCGAAAAATAACAATTCCATACAATCTTGATTGAAAATGAAAATTTAGTTTCATTTTTGATTTAAAGATATTTCGGAAATAAATGTTCTCGAATTTTTTTTATTTATTATCCTTGCCACATATTTTATAAATATTAGTGTTGAGGTCTCACTTTTTTAAAACCCCAACTTGCTGGTTCTTATATAGTTATTTAAATAAAAACAAATTTGTTGAACAAAATTTATTAACAAATAAAATTAACCTTTTAATTACAAGAATTTATCCTTTAATCTTCTCTAAAATTCGCTATTCAACGATGCGTGTTATGTATAGTTATAATGTATATCGTGCGTGTTATGTTTTGATTGTAGACACAATATAGTCTTTCTGTTCTGTCTTATTTTTAAATCTCGCAGAGATTGCCTCTTTAAGATTCAGGAAAACCTAAGAAAATTTGGGCGAATTTACTGAATTTTGGTGTGGTATATATACTATTTTAGTGTAACAGCAAAATAAAATATTTTAATTTCCGGCATATACGCACGGAATATTATATTCATTTTTATATTATATTTATTATCTCCTGCTATTCTTATAGCAGATGTTATTATTTATTTTATATCTTTTATTAATATTAATTTTAAAATATATTAATTTCGGCTTGTACGCACGGAATATATAATTTTCTAATATTGTTAAAACATAATTAAATATATTTTTTGTATAATATACATTGTACTTTAAATAATTTGTCTAATTAATATTTTTATAATAATAATTAATGTTTTATAATATAATAATTTTATTCAATCCCCTTCTTTTTATTATAATGTTAAGTGTGTTGATAAAATTTATTAACATATTCACAATACAAAATAAATAACCCATGAATAAGATACATAATAAGATAAATCAAATGCAGTCCATAGTCTGTAACGATAAAGAATAAATGTAAGAATATATACATATACAATAAATGAATAAAATCAATAAAATAATGATTGTCAAACATAAAATATATACATTGTTAATAGGATCACAAAGGATAATGATAATTATTGTTTTTTTGGGTTGTATTGGATTGGATTGCACTGTTGGGAAATTGGATTGACAGGTATGTTGAAGCTTTAGAGATATGGAGGAGTTTTGCCTATTTCCAGTTCCTCGGCGAACACATTAACCTTATATTTGTTTGGCCCCGTTCTGTAATACTTATCTAGGGTAAATGTAGTGATGGGTCTGCCCTCATCATCTAACATTAGTATTAATCACAAAATATTTCATTTAACATATTAATGTATATCACAGCATTGATGTATTTTATTATCGATCATGTAACTTACAAACTTAAAATGGGAGGTGAAAGGGCCTCATAAGTGGAATGGTCTCTCTTCATCTAAATCTCCAATCAGATATCACTGAAACTAGATTTTAAAATGTAAACTATAATATAATGTTGATTTTGTGTATCATATAAATTATTAGTGAATAAACAACAAAGAAATAAAATTTATTCAATGTCTTCACTCCTAAACAATTAATTATAATGGGTAACAGCAATATACATATCTAACCGGTAACCCGACAATACTTTGTAGCTGAACTAGTTAATTGATAGAAATAATAAATTATTTTTATATAATTATTAATTCAAATTTTTGAGAATTCAATTTTTTTCATACCCTTTCTGAAACTTACTTTTTAATGTATATTTTTCTATCAAACTGTCTTAATGGCACTTAAAATTGAGTATTTCAACAAATGAAACTCTCCTTTGTAATACAATATAAAATACACAAATGCATACAATGTAGTAAAACAAATTAATAGAGATATTCAAATGAGCTCATTGAAAATATTCATGAAAAATGAACAATAAATGGCATGTTTTACAATTTTTTAAACAACATATAATTAGTAATGAAATTCTGATATTTCATAAACTTGCCGACTGGTTATTAAAATTTATTGTTGTTGAGTTTTAATTAGATAATTATTAACGTCAGTGTTTCTGACTACATGTGTTCGGTAAAAACAATTAGATAAACAACACTCAGCGTATATTTGTAATGAAATTCATTATAATCTAAAATTTTTAAAACTCCAATATCGCAATAAAATATCTATTCTGACTATTCAATAAGTCTCGCTGTAACCTCTCTGGTTCTGCACTTTTTTCAACAATTTCATCTGTTATTTACTCCTTTGACTTAACTTGATTCTTTTATTTTCCTTTCCACTAATTCTATCTTCTATCTTTAATTTTTCCCTTATATAGCTTGAAATAATCGCCTTGATTGATGGTATTTCAACTAGATCGTCTCCCTTTGACAAACTTTGCCCATTCGAATGACATAATTAATTGTCCCACCGTACATCCCTCTTGTGGTAATCTTTATCTCGTTTCCCATTATTCATGTTGTCGTGATAATGGTTTTCCAGAATCCACTTTATTTACTTTTCTTTCTGTTTACTTGACTCGGGTTTTCTTTAATTAATTAATTAACGATTTTATGTTTTTGTACGTTCTCTCTTAATTCGACCCTTACTAAACATATTCTGCTGAATCTGTTCTCGTCATGATCTTTCGCAACATCTCCTTTACATCTGAGCCGTTTTCCAAATTTTAATTCGATGATTTCTTGATTTTCAATTTTCAATATTCTTTTTTAATTATTTGGAAATTTTAAATCTAAGAATCCCAGCATTATTTTGTGTCAATTTATTCCAAAATCCTAACATGTCAGATTAAAAAATTCAATTCTGAATTTTATTATTCTTTCTAGACATTTGGTCGTCGATCAAATTGGGAAGATCCAGTTGATTGGATATTACAAACTTGGCCATGGGTATCTTCCAATGTTAAAACAAGAAATTCAGATCCAAGTTCATTAATCCGATTACGACCTGAGGATGTTGGATACGATAGTCAAGTACCTCTTAATTTAACTGTCGCTTCGTCTTCATCTTTATCAAATTGTCAGTCTATCACTTCGTCACAAATGATACCACAAAGCCAACATTCAAAGTTTCTACAGGATTCAAAGCTACTTTCCTTATCAAGTTCATCATCGCATAGACACGCCAATTCTAACAACACTTTTCCTCGAACTGATCCTTTACTGAACATGTTGATAAAACTTCAGGAAGCTGCAAACTATTCAACCAGTCCTAGCAGTAATGACAGTGACCTACCTTCCAGTAAATCTAATTCTTTATCTAGGATTAATTCATCAGTCAGTTCAGGTGGCCAGACATCACAAATACATAAAATTTTCAAAACCGATATTCTATGATTTACTTATAAATATTACAATAAACAATGAATATAGTTTTTAGAATGAAAACTTTTTATACATAAATGATTGTTTGTTAAATATGATTTGTACATTTATTTCCCCAAGATTTCGGTAGAAACGCAGCTCTCATTTTTGCTCATGATAGTTTATTATCACTGTTGATAATTCTGACAATGTCTGACAATAATATTATTAATATTTACCATTATTATTATTATTATTATTACTATTTTATACTCTAGAGTATTTTATTGTTTATTGAAATCAGCAAAATGTTAATTATAATTTTTTAAGGTTTATATGATTAAATTTGGAGACTGTCTGTATACATGATGCAATTATCAAATAAATAAATACATATATATACAAATTTATACAATGAGTTCTTGTTGACTTTATTTCAAGAATTATTATTATTACAAGTATATTGAATGTTTATACCTAATTGAGAGAATATATTTTAATGTTCAATGTCAGGTGGAGTTTAATTATAAATATTATTTAATTTAATTTAAATTATTTTTTACTTTTATTAAATTAATTGAAAGTGAACAAATTCATTTAAATGACAATATTCTATCATTTGTTATTCAAGCGAATTCTTCATTAAAATTATCTAAAAAGATTAGTATTTTATCGATAAGTATCTGTAAAAGATCATATATTCCCTTCATATGATCTAGCTAATAAGATTCATTAAAATCCATTTAAATGATCATAATTCTAACCCCTTTAACTTTGATTATTATTCCTATTATCAAAATATTACAAATATTTCACTATAAAACATCTAAAATCAAGTAAATTAAATTGGTATTTAACCCTAAATAATTTATAAAATCAATTGATAAAACCAGTTATAATTAAAAATAATTAAATTTTTGTTCACTCTATTCCAAATTTAAAATTGTTGACGTAATCGATGATTTAAATAAAATTTAACTTATTACGTATTTGATAATTAAAACAAAATTTGAAAAAAAATAGGGGGGGGGACCCCTTATATATTTATTTACTATTCGCCTAAAAAAATATGTGAGAATCGAAAATTTCTATAGGATCTGGAGTGCACATTACTATTTACTCTAAACTCTGCTCAAAACAAACTTAACCCAAGAGAAATACATTCAAAATCTAATAAAAATACGGTATCCTGTTGGGTTATCTACCTTATCGATTATTTATAGAAAAAATGTAGATCAAATAAGTATATAATTAAAAATGATGATTTAAATTTTGTTGAAGTTGAATAAAATGTTGTGTTCGGTCCAGAGCCTGTTAGAGCCACTTGGGGGCCCAGGTCTGACATCATATGTGGCCCTTATATAATGAAAAATATAACAAAAATGTATACTTTTTACTGATTAAAAATTTATTATTGTAAAACTTTAAAAAATCTAATTCGAAATATATTAATTAATAAATACATTTAAAAATGAGCTCTTCGAGCTTTTAGAGATGCAAACGAACTTATTAATTCGGAATAGTCCACATTTCTTGCAATATCACAATTAATATTTAGCGTTCCCAAACCATTTACATGATCCTGGAGCATGGTTGATCGTAAATAATTTTTTATGCGTTTGAGTACGCTTAAACTCGTCTACTACTAGTATCAAAAAAGTGTTTTGTTTAATAATAATAATAATAATAATAATAATAATAATAATAATAATAATAATAATAATAATAATAATAATAATAATAATAATTCAACAATCAGATACCAACAAATATCAGGTACAACTAGATATCAAGTACTTACAAACAGCTACCAAGTACCATATACTATCAACCAAGTAAAAACAACCAAGTACTAACAACCAACTAAGTATTCTTTATTGTATTTTATCAAATGATTTTTAAATTAATATTTTTTATTTGTCTTCAAAATTATTTTTAATTACAATCAGTAGAAAAACTTTTTCAAAATGTCTAAATTTAACAAAAATGTTGATTTTCATCAAAATATAAATAATTGTCAACCACTTTAAAACACTGCGTGGAATTGAGGATAATTTAAATTACAATGAAAGACTAATGAATTCTAATTTACAAAACATTCTTCTTTTAATTGATTACTACTGACTTATTATTGCAATGTAAAAAATGCATTCAATAAATAATTATTGTTGATCAGTTTTATTATATATACTCTGAGTTTATCCGACAGGATGTTTTGACCCGCTAAGAGTATTAGTCGTAAGGGTATTGGTAACACTCAACTAAATACTAACAACCACCATCAAAACCCATCGAGAAATTGACAAATATCAACCTACAACTAGATACTAACAACATCGCACCAACTACCAAGTACAAGATACCAACAACTTAGTGTCATCTACCTGTAACTTACGAATACGTATTTTCAACTAGAGACCAAGTACTTTACAACAAGATACCAAGCACTATCAGCAAAATACTATCAACTAGATACCAAGTAAAAACAATCAACTAACAACATATAAAAATAATAGCAATTAAATACAAAATATTCTTTATCACATACAATATCTTCTAGTCAAAATCTAAAAAGTCAATCAGATACCAAATACTAACAACCAAGTACTTACAACCAACAACTATGTACTAAAAAATAGATCTTTAAAAGAAAATCCTCTTTACTTGAAAAAATTGGATGAAAAATAATTTGAACTCAGGGCACTTGTAAGATTTACCAATATCTAGGTAAAAATTGATTAAATAATTGTAAAAATTTAAATTATTCAAAATAAATATCATAAAATGTAATTAATGGACAAGAAAGAATTCTAATCATTGATCATCCAGTAAATAAAAATTACTGATCATTCAAGTTAATATGAATCAATTAAGATAATAAATTAATAAGAATTTTGAAATAAGATTTAGTAGATAATTGATTTAGATTAGGAGTGGCCAACCGGCGGCCCGCATGCTTTAATATTTTGAAAATATAATAACAAAATTTATTGTTTATTTCATATTTTTATCTATTTTAACCAATTAGTTTTGTATGCTACATTTTGAAAATTTGCCCGATTCATTATGCTTTATAATCAGGGCTATCAAGTATAAATAGTGCCAGTTTATCCTGTACCTAAGAAGCATAATTTACTTCACATGCACGCAAATGCTTTATTGTTTTTTTAGCGGTTGTCTCAGACCCCACTACGGGCTATTACTGCGCTTCTCCTGTTCCTTAGTTGGAATTAGCACAGAAGCATTAGTTAAAAATTTACGCCTTTCAAACCTGCGGCCCGCCGCATTATTCAAAAATATTGTAATGGCCCTTTTACCAAAAAGGTTGGCCACCCCTGATTTAGATTGAATAAATCAATTGAAATAAATTAATTTTAATTTTTTTATTAATTAAATACTTTTAAATGACAGTAATTGGTATATCCAAGTGAATTCTCCAATAAAATCATCTAAAAAGCAACAAATTTCCCTGAAATATATCTATCTTTAAAGATTAGTATTTTATCGATAAATATCCTTAAAAATTTATATATTTCCCTCAGACTAATAAGATTCCTTAAAATCCCTTTAAATGACTATAATTATATCTTTAATTCCTATTATCACACATATTTCACTAAAATCATCAAAAATCATTAACTCTAAGCAATTTATAAAATCTAACGATAAAACCAGTTATAATTAAAAAATAATTAAAAATAATTAAATTTTTGATCTACTCGAAATTAAAAATAAATATTACTGTACAATTTAACCAAGTAGTTGCATTGAAAAATTAAATTTATCCATCAAATAAAATCTAATGATAAAATCAGTTATAATTAAAAAATAATTAAAAGATTTTTGTTCTACTCGAAATTTAAAATAAATATTACTGTACAATATAACCGAGTAGTTACATAGAAAGATTAAATTTATCCATTCAATTAAATATATTTCTTCAAATGATCATTTTTACCGATATTCCATTATTTAATCACTAATTAAACTCACCCGATAAATTTCTTCCAAAAAAGATCAAATTTATTTAGTCAATGTTTTAAGTCAGGGGTGGGCAAACTTTTTCTATAAAGGGCCACATAGAAAACTTGATTGTTATCGGGGGCCGCATATATATTTTGTCTCCTACTTTACTTTAGTTACAATTTTTACAACTTATGAAAATATGAATTGATAAGAATAGTCATGTATTTGTCAGTTTATTTCACATTCCCACTCTATTACAAATGCACATTACATTTTCAAATAGGAACTAAACGAAACACGACATTCGTCTTCAATCTTTCTTTTTTTAGCAACACTCAAGGGTAATTCAAAGTCTATTCGCTTTAAAATTACAATTTTTACAAAGCCTTTCAAAATGTAAATTGTAAATAAAATCCTCTTCTGGTTGAGCGGAAAAGCAGTTTCAATGTTAAATAGTAATGACCAGTAATTAATAATATTCTGGAGCCATAAAATCGATTTAATATCCATAAATTCGAATCAAAGCAATAAGAAATACATTTCAAAAACATAGGCAAAACTGCAAGTCTAAGCTCCAAACAAAGAAAATTAATTTCGCATAGGATCGCCACATGTACATGCATACGGGCCGCATAATATACTCTGACGGGCCGCATGCGGCCCGCGGGCCGTAGTTTGTCCACCCCTGTTTTAAGTCAATATTTTCTTAACTTTTGTCATTCTCCGTCTAAATAAAGATAAAAATAATTTAAAGTTGATATCAATCCAAATAATCTCTAATGATTTCATTGTCAAAACCAAGTAAATTGTTCATTAACACTACTTAATAAAACCCTGGATAATTAATAGAAAATTTAATAAAACATTGTTCTAAACCATAAATCTAAATTAATTTACTGTGCATTAATCACAACCTAATAAAATAATATAATTTCACATTATTATTGATTCATAACTGACTAATGTATCGCAATTTCCCTTAAAATATTGATATTTTACCAACATCATTCTTAAAAAAATCATATTTTCCCACCATATCCGATCCCTATTAAAAATCATATATTCACCACATTAACCGATCTCTCATTAAATCTAACCGACAATATCCCCCTTAAAAGATCATATTTCCCCACCTTATCCGATCTCTCATTAAATCTAACCGACTATATCCCCATTAAAAGATCATATTTTCCCATCTAAACCGATTCCTCATTAAATCCAACCGACTATAAACCCTTAAAGATCATATTTTCCCATCTTAACCGATCTCTCGTTAAATCTAACCAACAATATCCCATCTTAACCGATCTCTCACCAAATATTTTTACCCTTTTAAATATCTATCAGACTATATCCTTTAATTCTACCTACTTGAGGTTATATCCTCCTTTAATTCAGTCAATCCTCTTAAAATCCTTAGAGAATTTCAAAAATATGAATTTTCATAAACTGTTACAGACACCAAACATTTTTCTATTGAAATAATTTAATACCTAAATTCATGTAGTAAAAGATCAAAATTCACTAAAGTTTTCTACGAATATTTACCATCAAATACCTAACTAGAGATGATATATATTGATTGACCATAATTCTTCAACGATTCAAATAATCATTTTCAAGCAATAATAGGAAACTAAATCACAAATTTCAGTATATTCTACAATCATTTTCAAGTAAATTTAAAGTTAACTGGTTTCTTAGCTTATGTTTTTTAAAAGTTCATCAATAAATAAATGGAAATATTCTTAGAAAATTATTGAAAAGATTATTTAGTCAAATACATTACAAAGTCATCTAAAATTAAACCTATCACTTGATTATTAACCTAACAGTCATTAAAATTTAATTTTTATTTAAAATTTAACAAATTATCAAGAAATTCAATTAAAATCACCATTAAAACTTTAAACTTTTAATCAATCAGCATGAAATTCTTAGAAAATATATGAAAAAATTATTTAGTCAAATTCAATTACATTACAAATTCATATCCTATCACTTGATTATTGTAAAAACTCTAATTATTAACCTCATTAAAAATTAATTTTTATTTAAAATGAAAAAACAATTCAATAAAAATACATCCAATTATCAAGAAATTAATTAAATTTTTAAATATTCATTCAATCAACATGAAATTCACAAAGATGATAAAAATTCACGAAAATAATGGAAATTCACTTGAATATTTAATAAAACCATCAACAAAAAATTACCATTGATTGCCTTTAACAACAAATTTGCCTAAATAATCATTCAAATAAAAGTATTAAACACCAGTACCTTTATGATCAGTACCCTTGTGATATGTTGAATGTGAGCAATACCCTTAGGGGGGTCAAAACATCTTGTCGGATAAACTCAGAGTATATATATAATAAAACGAATGAACTCATTCAAATTTATTATTGAATCAGTCAAATTATCATAAATTTTGATAAAAATCTTATTCTTAAGTGTTAAGCAGAGTAAAATTGAAAGGTAATATCACAGAGAAAAACTAACAATGAAGGTGGTATGAATCTTCTTTAATGTGAGGAAATTATTCATTACTCGATGATAATTCAAATAGGTGAAAATAAGTGGTAGAATTATTCATTAATGGATTATGGGAGGTAAATACTGAGAAGTGGCATAGATAAGATGAAGGTGGATAAGAATGGATGTATATTAATTGCAATCATTTCATAAAAATTATCACTTTAATAAAAATACTTTTAAAAGAAATATTTGTGGGGATGTTTTGAGTTAATAATTAATCAAAATCGGGGGGGGGGGGAAATATAATTGATTAAATATTATAAGTGTTTAATTAGTGTAAAATTGGGGGGATATTAGTGATTAATTAATGGAAAATCAAGAATCAGGGGAAATATAAGGGATGGGGATATATAATTTAAATTATTTTAAACTATTTTATTACATAACAAGCTGTGAATGGTTTTTGATTAAGAAATATTGAATAGGGTTTTTTTTATTAATTTATGATAGTGATGATAGTGTGGGGTTAACACTACTTATAAATTGCTAAGTGCAGTGTCTTGGTTTATACAAAATGTTTTGATTTATATAATATAAAATGGTGTATTCTTGATAGCATTCGGACAGCTTGTGCCCAAAGTTTCATTATTGGAACAATCCCAAAAGTACGTTTATACACCTATTTATAGACTTCTTGTGTTGTGATTTATATTTGATTTGATTTGCTGCTTATCTGTCCATTGAAAATAAAATTTTGGAACTTCTTCATTTTTGAATTTGGGGCGTTTAGGGTTAAAAAGTGTTTTAACTAAATAACTGGGACATCAAGTCTGCAAATAATTTTGTATTTTAAATACTTCATTAAATTTGTTAGTAAATATCATTATCTGGTAATTTAATTTGTTAAGACTATAATGTAAAATTTATGAATTTGGAATACCTGGTAGATATAATTAAATCGAATAACTTGTAGTTATATTAGGGCATCAAAGTAATAATTAGGAATACTGAAAAAAAGTATTAAACTTATTAGAGTTTGTTTCTATCTAATCTCCTGGAATTTAAAACATACGGAATTTTCAGCCAGATGCAGCGCGCCAGCTGATAACGCGCATGTTAATAATTTTATTGAATTGAAAATTGTATACATAACGGGCAGAGAAAATATTTCTGCTTCTGATAGAAAACTGAATCAGCGCAATTTCTTCTTTCATTTTTTTAATCCAACTTTAAATTCATTTATTATAGGTAAGTTAATATTTAAATTATGAAAAGTTAAATTAATGTCATTTAGAAGCTTATCAATTGCCGATTGGTGTACTAATTACTAAAGGTTTTATAATAAAGCCCATGGAAAACAAAAGTAAATTAAGACAAAAAATTTATACTGCAAAATTTAATTAGAAGTAGTGAAAGTATCGCAAGAAAAAGGAAATCGCCAACCCGGAAGAATTTTTAGTGTAGAATAATCAAGCGTGCGAGAATCGAAAAAAGTGAAGGTAAATGTTCAAATCGTTTCGGAAATTGCTTCTGACCAGGATTGGAAAAAACTATTCAATTGGGTTATTAAGGAGCGATCGAATAGTAATATAATTTCAACTGTCCGTGTATTACTCGAAGCAAAGGAAATAGCACGAAGCGAAAACAATACAGAGTTTAAGGCTGATACATCATGGGTTTTTAGATTTATTAGGAGAAATGGATTAAGTATACATTGTTCTACCAGCGCCGGACAAAGATTTACCCTTAGACTAGGAAGAAAAGTGGCGAAATTTTGATGGTTCGTCAAAGAAAACTTTTGTGAAGTAGATCGTCTAAAATCTAACTTTACGGCGGTAGATAGGTCAAAACTATCACCTATTGTGATATTTAAAAGAAAAACTATCCTTAAATGTTCATATCCTAAAGATATTATAGCTGCCGCTAATGATAAAGGTGGATCAACCACGAAGTGATAAAATTTTTTGTGGAAAACTTTCGAAGTAAACGAAAAGGAGCATTTTTTAATCCTAAATTATTGTTGATAAATTATTGTTGACTCATATCATGCACATACAATGCAAGAAGTAAAAGAAACCATCAATAATTCTTCTAAACTAGCCATAATTCCAAGATGATTGATAAAATTAGTTCTCAATCTGACCGTAAATAAACTGTTTAAAACCAAGTTGAGGGGCGAAATGGGAAGATTGAATGATGAGTGATGTTAAAGAATACACCAAGACTGAGGAAATGAAAAGACCATTGTACAGTGGCATGTGCAGTTTCCTGAAATCACTAGGTGGTTTCTGGATTTATGAAGACCAATAAGTTGTAGAAGATAATAATTGTGTTTTGGAAAATGAACAATTTGTACCCAATGAAGTATTATCTTTCTATTGATTCCTTTTTTGTTGACCCTGAAGAATAATTTCATGAGTTACTTAATATTCAATAAGTCTTTAATTCTACATGTTTTTTTTATTTAACGGTGCTTGTGTGTTATCTCCATGACCCTTCTAGTCGTTTATTCGCTTATTTTCTAAAAATTAACAAGCATCAAATAAACTACCGAGTATGCTGAATAAGTTTAGAACATGTAGTAACATTTTTTCATATGTTACTTATATATATATATATATATATATATATATATATAAGTGTCACTAATTGAAATTGTATATTGAAATGCTTTAATTATGTGGTAAAACATGTATTATTTTAATATAATTATTTTTACTAGGAAATAATTTAAATTGACATTTGACGAAATGAAAGTCTGCAAGGGTTTTAAAAATGTGACAAATAGTTATAAATTTCCATTACTATGAGAAAAGCATAACAATTACAATGAAATAACGTTTGCTTTGACATACAATTTTTTCCCTGCGTATAACGCACATAGTCACATTTGCTCGACTTTTATATTGTTTCGTATAGATAACACGCGCAGTATCTAATGGAAAATACTATATTAATAATTAAGGAATTTGTTTAAAGTAATATTTATTTTTATTTAAAATTATATAAAAAAATTCAACGAGATTCAAAAATAAAAAAATGCTCAAGTAAAGATTTCATTGATTTATTCAACCCAACATACTAGTATTTTATTTATTATTATTTTAAATATTAACATATTTTTAGATTTTTAAGACCTAATTATATTTATATCTAAATTCAGTTTTCATCATTTTAAATTCTATTTAATTTTCATTTTAAATTTAGTTTTATATTCCAGTTTTGAAATCTTTTAACATTTTTTAGATTAAATATTCCCAAATTATTCTTTTCACAGTATATAAAATAAGGTTTGAAAATCTTCTATTTCAAACTTGCTCAAAATTAATAATATATTTTAAAACATTTGTTTTAATATTCAGATTAAAATTTGGTTAATTAAATTTACTAAATTATCTTATACTTTTTAAAAATGAAATTTTATTATGATTTGAATATATCAGAATCGTCAAAACCTTCAGATATTTTGCGTTATTTACGACTTGGATATACAAAGCTAGCTTTTAATAGAATAATTGACGTCAAAGAAGGTTGTTTATTAGACGCGGACAAAAAACAATCTAAAGAAGAAAAGACAAAATTAAAATCAAAATTAGAAAAACGTATTGCAATTCCAGATTTTAATTTTCTAATTAATGAAGAAGTGAAAGAAACTGCGCTAAAATTGAATACTGAAATAAAAATATTTTCTCGATTAACTTTGATTGCGTCTGATCATTTGCAATTAACATCATTTATGCGAGAATATGGACAACTTATTAAAAAATATGATATTTTAGCAGGTGATGCGCGATGCAGTGAAGTGTTGAATCATATGATGGAGAAGGTCTCGTTTGAATTGTTGACTTTTGATCTTAATTCACAGATTACAATACTTTCACATAAAATTTTCAAACAGTGTCGAGACAGAAACGTTGCTGTTGAAATTAACTTATCTGCTGCTTTAACTAGTCATGCGGGTCGAATGAATTCAGTAAAATTTATCCATGACTTGGAGTTGTACAGGTGCTCATCAATTATAACAGTAACATCAGGTGCCAGATCCAATTTATTAATAAGAAATCATCTTAGTTTGAGGTGTATTCTGTCAACAATGGGATTGAAAGATAAAATCCTCAAAGATATTAATAATAACGCAGACAAAGCTATTGAGAAAGGCTTGGCAAGAAAGCATACCGTTGACGGTTATGCGGCTATTATCCAATTGAATAAAATTCCAGGAGTTGTTTCAGTAAAAGTCATCAACAACCCAGATGATAGGACGGATTCACCAATGAAAAAGAAATTAAAACTTTAAATCAAAATCTGTTTAGAGATAAATAAAATTTCAACGCGAATTTTATTAATTATTAACATTTTTATTCGAAATAGACTCGATGGAGTCGGCTCTATGTGGCAACAAAATTTCACAGCATTGAATGATCTGTAAATAAATGTTGATATTAATTTATGCTTATTATAATTAAAAATGAATGTGAAAGCACAATTATAAATTTTGAATAATTAGAAAACGGCAATGGCAAATATAATTAATGATGCATTGTGAACTTTGCTAAATTTTCCATATTTGATTAAAAACACCGAAGGAATACTTTTGAATGTTTTACAATTAATATTACCCACTGAAAGTTTGTAATTTATAAACGTTTCCAATTTATTTATTTAAGAGATTTGTTTAAAATAGGCGCGCAATAACTTTAAATTCAACGAATGGTGATTTATACGGAACGTTTTATTTATTGCTTATCAATTTCAACTACATATGGATTACTTACCAAATTTAAAATTGATAAATATTTTAGCATATGCATTCGAATTCATATACAATTTCAACTAACTGAAATGAGAATACCTAATTTTATGTAGGCGAATATTTTAATGATTGTTCAGTAAATGCTATATTTAGGAGCTATCCATATATGGTATACGCAAAAATTAAATTTCATGCTACTTGTACTCGGTACATTTTTTACAAATCTTCCATATTTTTAAAAATGAATTTAGTCATTGTATCAGTACATTGTGCTTACTAAAAACTGTGGGCTTTATATTTGTAACAAAATTCTATAAAGCATAAGCAGTTTGCCTAAACCAAGATCAAGCATCAACTATTGTTTTACCTAGACACTCGTGAATGAGGTTCAAGCAATGTAACCTTTTTTATAACCTTTTTATGTTATTAGTACTTAAAATGTCTGAATTATTCAATTTCAAAATCAGAAAGCGGTCGTTTTCTCGGCCATATTTTATCCTGTGAAAACAAAAAAAACGTGTATGATGCAAAAAAATTTGATGAACTCCTTCTACTTGGGACACTTACTGAAAGGAAATGGTTTAAAAAATGTCTAGTGGATATATTCTACCGGTAAATCTTAGTAGTAGTAGCAATTATTCCAGTGTAATCCTTAAATACTGAAATTTAGAAGGATACCACGTGAACAGTATTTGACCATAAGTTAGTCGGTCCTAAACGAACTGGTAACTTAGTTATCAGGTGAAGGTGATAGACATTAGCGTGTGGTTATATTAGACCAGGGGTGGGCAAACTTTTTACACCTGAAGGCCAATTTACGTTCATTAAAAACTTCCAAGGCCGCAAAACAATTGTATAATGTACTTTTTAGTTTGTTATTCATATCGCAAGGAAATTCAACAACTGCCTACAATAACACATCAAAACAAGTCAGAATTATTCTGTGATAGGAGAGAAAACAGACCAAGTGGATACTGAAAATGTACATTAATGGCTCTTGTGAGCTTGTATGTTAGTGGAGAGAGCATAATAACATGGTACGAAGCAGGTAGTCTTTAAGAGCAACTGGTCCTCTAAATGACCGTCAGTTAAAGCAATACGTTGACAATTTTTAATGTAATTCATGTGTGAAAATGTGCTTTCACATATATATGTACTGCCAAAACAGGTCAAAATTCGGCGAGCATGATTGCGTAGATTTGGATACTGAAAGGCACCATGCCAGAATGAAACCAAATCGACAGGTGCACGAGACAGAACGCTTCGAGAATTTGCATCCTCACACAGTTCCAAAATCTTCATTTGATACATCTCAGGCACTGTTTCTGGCTGTAACAAGTGCGGCTCAGACACGAGGCGCAAGTCATTTTCATGGTTTCGAAAGTCATGAAATCGCATTTCAAACTCTTGAATTAGTGTACTGAAAACATCAGTGAACTTCTCGTAGGTCACCTCTTCTGTGGGATGGGCGATGGCGAAATCCCGAAGTAGGGGAAAGTGTTCTGTCAGTTGTTTCTGGGTAAACTTTCCATGGAAGAGTTTCAATTTACGCAGGAACACTTTGATGAATCGCCACAGGTCACAAACATTTTGGCCTTTACCTTGAAGTTGAGTGTTCAAGCCATTCAAATGATCCAGAAGAAATGCAAGGAACGCAAGCTTCTGACAGAAGGAAGGATTATTCAACTTACATTCCAAGCCTTTCGAAGAGTAGAATTCCTTTATATTGTTTTGCAGTTCATAGACTCTCTTGATGACAGCTCCCTTGGATAACCAACGAAAATTCGAATAGTAGAGAACATCTTCCTTATCAGTAGAATTATCATCCACAAGTAGCTGCCGGAATTGTCTGTGGTTAAGTGCACGGGAACGTATGAAATTCACAATAGAGATTGTTTCCTCCATAATATTGTCTAATGTTACAGACTTTGCACACAGCGCCTCTTGATGAATGATGCAATGTAGTGACATTAAGGTTGGTAAATGTGGCCATTGAGATCGTAGCTGCTTTGTCAGAAGTGCGACAAATCCTCCAGTGCTGCCAATCATAGCGGGTGCGCCATCAGTGCACACGGAAACCAGCTTGGCCAGGTCCAATTGTTTTTCTTCGCATACTTTATTCAATTGGGCAAGGATGTCAGGTGCACGTGTGGTTGACTTCATACTAATCACAGCCAATAATTCTTCATGGACTTGGAATGACGACGTTGTAGCACGGATATAGATAAGTAATTGTGAGGTGTCGGAAGCATCACACGATTCGTCGAGTGCCATAGAGAACAGTACATCTGGTTGTTTACAGACCTCATCAAGTTGTCGTCTTATATCAACTGCTAGCTCTTCTTGACGTCTTACTATCGTCCGTCGAGACAAAGGCAATTCCTTGTACTTTTGAATTTGAGATGGTTCACTGCACCACTTCCAGAAGACATGTTTTAAATAATTCCACATCAGAATAAGGCTTCCCTGCAGCACCAAGTTGGAATGCAACACGGTAAGTTGCCTCCACCGCTGGATTGTGACCACTTGACTTGAACGTGGAAAACAATCCCGCTTCTTTTGCATGATTACTATTCAGTGCATCGTAGGCTTGCTTCCTTGCTTCACCTTTGTGCGGAAAAATATAAAACATTTACAAGTTATTTATGCCCAAACAATAGCAACCACTGCCTCACCTTCTAGTGTCATGTACTTCATATACGACTTGCAGCTCTCATAATGTTGTTTCGCATTAGATCGTTTCAATGTTTTTATTTGTTGTTTGCATCTCAGACACATCATTGTGCTGTCATTGTTAGACATGTAGAAATCCAACTTCCATTCTTCACTGAATTGTCGATTCTCACTCTCCAATGTTCTGGATTTCTTACATAAAGGTGGTTTCGGCATGGAAAGAACAAAGGATGATGAGCTGCAAAGGAATATAACAAATTGTCAATACTCAATTAATTATACTGAATAAGAGTACATGAGAAGTCAATAGCAAGCATGATCTGCCTGTCATTATGATAGAACGCTGTAATCCCAATAGACAAGACAATACGTCTCAATAGAACTTACGTATGCTCGGCAGCTTCACTCAACAAATAATGATTTGAAATGAAAAATGGCAGCTGTTATCACGCGACTGAGTGTTAACCAATAATAGATAAGCTACCACGCAATCTGACAACGAATAACAATACTTCACACTCTCCTGTTTTCACACCCACGTATAGATATTTAACCACACTAGTATATGTGTGTACGTGTATTGCCTTTCCTTATTGACTAGCCCAACTGCTTTTGTCAATTACTCTTTAATGAACGATTTTAATTAACGATAATATACAAAATCCCTTATAAAGGATTTGAAGGCCACAAACATTATACATTTCTAATCGTTCTGAAGGCCGCAATTTTGTTTTTTTAGACCGCATGCGGCCTTTAAGGCCGCACTTGCCCACCCATGTATTAGACTCATTTACTTTCTCTAGCGAAAAGGAATCAGTTGAATATTACTGAATTTGAATTGAAGAACTTGACTGAAAAAATATTAATTTCCATGTAATATTTTTTCAAAGAAAAAGATTATTTAATTTGTTACATTCTTTAAAAATTATTTTAATCTTCTAGTGAGCATATTTTTATGTCAAAACACAATTAGAATTCACATTCAATTTGAGTTTAAACTGACGTCTATTATAAATCAAACGCTGTAATTGAATTCACGCCGAGTTCATCGAATGACAAGATCATTGAATGCAAGTTCATCGAATAACAAGCAGCGCCGTACTATCGCAAGTGCAACAAGTGCAATCGCACTGGGCCCCCTATTTTTGAGGGGCCCCAAATATTAAATACATTAGAAAAACTTCTCCAATACCATAAATTACTACGAATTGAAAGAAAAAAAAAATTTGAAAATTCAAAATTCGTTTAACTTTCAAAAAAAATCTAGTTGGCAACGATTTAATTTGAAACAAATATACCTAATAATTCAGTTGTTTTTTGCTTCAAATTGTTATCTTCTGTTTGTTTATTATATCGTCTTATTAGTGGAAAGTAATATTATTTCAAAGTTATAAACAGAAATAAGTTTTATTTTAATTTTTTGTGGATAATGTGCATCGTAAATTATAAAATACGGTATTATTAATAATTTACATTTTTTGTGTCTACCGTTAGATAATTTACAGTTGCTCATTGTGAACGATCGTTTTCAAAATTAAAATTAATTGAAAATTATCTACGGTCTACTATGTCGCAGGAAAGACTTTCTGGATTAGCAATACTGTCAATTGAAAATGCAACAGCCAGAACAATTGATTACAATGACATAATTGATGAATTTGCCAGCAAAAGAGCTAGAAAAATTACTTTATAATTGCTATTATTTTTTTAAATACAATCAATAAAAAATTAATTCAAATTTAAAAAAAAAAATTTTTAGTTTCTGCACAGGGCCCCCAAAAGTTACAGGACGGCGCTGATAACAAGTTCGTCGAAAAAATGTGTTTGTTGATAATATGGAAACAAAAACAAATGATTAATTATTATTGATAATAATATCTGGTTAATTAATAAGAGCTCAAATATTAAATATATAAGAACAAAATAAATAAATAAACACTTTATGACTAAACGTGTTCCTAATAACCTTAATAGTGCTATGAAAATCAGAATTTTATTCGTATAAAAACATATATTTCAAAATGAAATTGACCTAAATTTAATGTTATATTATGTGCTATTGACCTTAAATAATGATAAATATTGATATCATCATTCCTACGTCTGACGGCACGAAACAATTTTGCTGCAATATCTCGATATTTAAAACAAATATTTTTTCGATAAACTTGTTATTCGATGAATTTGCATTCGACGAACTCGTTTTTGATGAATTTGCATTCGATTAACTCGTCGGTTACCCTATAATTGTTCATTTTATAGTGCCTGTAAACGGACAGAGACATTGCAGCAAGATCTATCCATAAGGAAGTATATACTACCCATCTCAGTGCGGTAATAAGAACTAGATGGTTAAGCTAACTAAGAAGCGCTATTTTTTGATAAAAGTTATAAAAGACCACCTTATAAAATTATAAAAAATCACCTGTTCGAAATCATAATTTGTATAAACATCATCACTTAAGTCATAATCCGATTTCATAAAGTCTAAGTTTGATCTAAATGCAATTTATGAAAATATATATCTAATATTATGTAACTTTATCAAATCGCTCGTTATAGTAGAAGAAATTCTTCCTGTAGCCACAATGCATAAATATCTCGTTTCCTTTGCTAACTGTCGTAAGTTTTAAAGTGAGCATCATTTTTTAACCATATCTTACTTGAACTCCTGATGGATTAAGAATCGCAATATTGCGTAACTTGTAAATCATAGATCCGTCAACATCAACCACAGATAAGGCAATATATTGAATTCTATTAAATTAATAGATTAAATAACCAAGAAGTATTTCATATCCGTCACCATTAACCGACTGTTTTAGATGCTTTTATTTTGTTTTTATAAAACAATAAATCACTAAATTCAATTCAAAGTACATAATGTTCCATTACTGTTTTTATTAAAATTTTACTATTTAATTACATAAATAAGACTGACACTTAATCTCATAATAAAGACTTTCGAAAATTTGTATATAAGGTAAAAATTCGTTTATCCAACACAACCTTAACCACTCAAATATTAAATAAATTGTATTTGGTCATCAGAATAAGCTAAAAATGTTCAAATTATTAATAGATCAAATCAACAACTGCTTTTGTGAACTTATTCTTTTATTCGCTGCTATATCACGCCAGTGCCTTAATAATATTAAATCAAAACTATTGGGACTCTTTCAGTTGCTCAATATAAAACAAGGCGATTTATAAGGCTTCCTATCCTTCATTATGTGAAATAATTATCGTTTCTTCTTTCATTTTTATTGATTAAATCAACTATATATACGTTTGTATATTCCTGTAAAAAATCGTCCATCAACCATTCTTTAACATCATTGTCATTTATCTCGTCTATGCAAGGTATTTTATTCAGTAAAGGAAGCAATTCAATAGGAGAATCCTCCTAATTCACAGAAGTATGTTCAATGTGAAATAAAACGTCTATAATAAAATATCCTTAAGAAGATTTTGCTCAATTAACTTTAACTAACATTGTGTTTTTAGAAAATAAATATTTTAGTACACTCATACCTCGCTTTACGGCCTTGATACGTTCCAGGAAAGTTGGCCGCAAAGCGAAACGCCGCATAACGAATCAAATACATTTTGATACAATTCCATATAAATTCAATAGGATTTTTGGCCGTATAACGAAACATTTAAGGCCGTAAATCGAAAAAGTGCCGTAATTAAAGTAGGCCGTTATAGCGAAAAGCCGTATAAAGAGCAGCCGTATAGCGAGGTATGAGTGTATAGTGGTTTTCAATGTCTGGTCCACAGCAAGTTCCAAAGGGCTCCTTTAAATTTTACAATTTCTGAAATGTTTGATTTGAGATTGTTATTATCACCAATAACACCATATCTTCAAGCTATGTGTAATGTAAATTTTAAGTAAACTCACTGCTCTCATTCTTTATCAAACTTTTATTTTGAAATTCTAGGTAGGAAAAATTGAATGTATGTAGTGTGAATATCTGTTATTTTAAACTCATTTTTAACATTGAGGCTCCGCATTTGCGAAGAATATAAAATAGTGCTCCGCTGCTAGAAAGGATTGAAAATCTCTTTATTAGTGTATTGAAAATTTTAATTATTTCAAACTTATTAAATATTAGAAGTAAATATTAGTAACTCTAATATTCAGCAAGTGATTTTATCCAAGATTTTGAAATAGTTGATGTGATTTTCATTTAGCACACTATTTCCCTTTTCTATTGAGGCAATTAGCGAATTTTAAAATATGCATCGATATTTCTTTAAATTTTCTTGAACACTTTGATCCATTGGCTGTCAAAGTCATGCATTGCTCGGAGGGAGAAAAACAACTACAATTTAATCACTTGTAAGCTCATTCTCATCAGAATAGGTTGGTGAATTATCCACCAAAATATTTTGATTTTAAGAATTTCACAACTGAAATAACAAATTCATGAAAGAACCAATTTTTAACAATCTCTGAATTCATCCATGCACTTTTTGTTTTCTATAAGCAACTGACAAGGAAGAAATTTTTATATTTTTAAATGGTCTAGAACTTTCATATTTGCCTGTCAATGTTAATTTCAATTTGTGATTACATGTTGTGTTACTACAATCCAAAACCATAATTCTTTTTTACTTCCTTTATATTCCGGTGCAGAAGTTTCTGTATGGAATGCCAATGTTTCATTGGGTAGCACTTTATAGTTCAGAACAATGTTTCATCGCAACTATGAATTTGATCATGAATCAGGCCGTTGGTACTGATTTAAAAATTGAACTCATTTTTAAATTTGATTTATTCTTGCTCATTCGCTGACAATATTTTCTCCACACAAGAATAGTTGTCGAACTCCATATATTTTCTTCCACTTATCAAACCAATTCATACTAGCAGTAAAATTAAATCAACATCATTAAATTTCCTTGCAAAATCTAGTGCTTCTTTCTTGGAGAACAGACCCAGATATTGGTACACCTTTGTCTCAATGGTTTGTGGACATATAAACAGAGACTCATCGACTTTCACGTAACTGCATTTTTTCATTGTCTTTCTAATTTATAGACCATCATTTGATGCTCTGTAACCACACCATTTGAAAAATCCAGATCTGTTTTTTCTAGTCAATGAAAGTAATTCTTCGTACACCCAGTTTCATCAAAAATTATTTTGATACATCCACCGTTTTCTAATCTTTTTAATGAACCGAGCTTTTATTTTATCTACAGAATAGTTTTTTATTTTCATTGATATAAGGACAATTAAAATTTAAAAATTTGAAATGTAACAAAAAAAATTTCTTTAAAAATTTCAATGGTCTATTTTAAATAATTAAATATTAATTGTTATTTTTTTGCATTTAATAACATTTTAATAAAATTTTATTCTTATGCGGGATAAACTGAATGTCGAATAATCGAGGTTTTACTGTAAAATGAAATGAATCAAGTCTTATGAAAATCAAGAGAAAAGAAATGTTACATAATCATGTAGTTATTATAGAGCAAAAAAGGGATTTTTTCATACTTAAGAATTCCATAAGTTTTCCTAAGATTTGATGAGGACTCCAGCAAAATAATATTTTTGTGCTATATATATGAATTTTAATTCTTTCTCTTGAGTTCAATGATTTTCTTCTTAACCTCGATCGTGATTAGTGTTTTTTTCTTTTCTTGACTTGTTTCGCTATCCTAGAATCCTGAAATTTTTTTAAATTGAAATTTAACGGATTAAAAATTCAAATTCTGGATAAATGCGTAGAATTATTGAAAGTTTTTTAGAATTACAATTAATTTAATTACAATTGATTTAATTTTAGAGAAATTAGAAAATATTTCAGTTACAATAATTATAGGCTTTTGTTGAAGAAACAATAAAATCATTTAGATATGTAAGGTTTCCAAATAAATGAGTTCTGGATAACTGAGGTATGACTGTACTTTTATTAATACCAAATACCAATTGTTTGATATTTTTGCGGTTATTCTCAAACTCAGTCGTTTACATTTTGAAAAAAGTTAACCCGTTCATTTTTCTTAAGATTTTCTTTGACGTCTATAATTTCTTATTGTTTTAAAATTTTGGTTTCAGGTTTAACGGGACTAGGGTGGTTTTTCTGATAAATATTTGTCAATTTAGTCAAAGATTTATGTCATTTTTTTGATAATTGACTTTTACACGTATCGTATTATACATGACACTTTGATAGTAAATGGCCCATTTAAAATGGGTAATCTAAAAAACCATCATTGTAGAAATTGTAAATTAAATTTCAATATATTAAAATTTTATAAAATACACTCACTTATTATCATCTAATAAATTCCAAAACAATTTTGTATTAGAAAGCATTTCTACAGAAGATTGTAGTAGATTACATTTGACCACGAGGAACGCAAACTCACAATTTGCTGTCCGATTATTTGACAATACAGAAGGGTAATTAATATTTGATGGAATCTATTATGTAAAAATAAATTGTTTTTTTCAAATAATCGATGAAAAATTCAATATAACACTATTCAATAAGTAGATAATGAACCAGAAACAATAAATAGAAAAAAACTGAAAGCAGGAAACTTTTTATAAATGTTTCATTAACAATTTAACGGAAGAATGAAATAAAATAATGTTAATTGGTAATTCGGAGAATAGTCACATAATCATATAGAATTTCCTAATTCGACATAAACAGAAAAATGTGTACAACACTCAAGAGAACACTCATACACATTATTGGCATGCAGTTAGAAGCACAGAAAAATGAAACGAAATTGGAATTTAGACGCATTAGGATATGCCCAAACCCATCTAACTTTCTAACAAATAAACCAAATGAAATTTGTTATGACCTTAAAATATTTGATTGAAGAATGTAATCCTCAAATACTTGTGACTGAATTTATTGGACTCAGATAAACTTGAAGCGTTCATTTGTCTAAAAATTCAAATTACTTCTTTCTGTTAGAATTTGAATTTTAGATTGTTTTAAATAAGTTACATATGACTACGAGCTTGGATTTGAAAATATAATAATGAAAAAAGCACATTACTCTGACAGGTAGTGCTAGACATAAGAATAATTCTGATGGAAAATATTGTGCCCTTCACTTATTTTCCGTTTTGTTAAATATATTTTCTAATTAAAATGCGTCACCAAACTCAAAAGGAGATCTGTTAACGGTTTTGAATGATCAAGGTAGATATTTCAGCATAGTGCATCCGATTATCTTATATTCACAATGGGCAATATACCCAGGGCTTATAAAAACTTATAAAATACAATCAAAGTACAAAAAAAGCTATACTGAAATTGAAAAAATTCAATGTTTATTGTGCGAAACAAAATTAAATTATTTAAAAAAATTATTTAGTAATAATTTGAACTCCTAAAGTAAAAGTGTCTAGGGCCTGCGAAGAGGTTAATTCGGGGCTGCATAAGTGCTTAAAACAAATAAATATATATAAATTTCTATTTTAGAAAGCTTTCAAGGTATTGCTTTAAATCTTGATGTTTTGTAGTCATATGAATGGTTTGATTAGAAGCCTGTTTAACCGGATTACCGTAGAAGAAATCAAATCATCAGAATGAATCGCAGCCACACACCTCAAGAAGTCACAATTAAATCAGATTAAGTAAATAAAGTTTATATACACAACCATAAATTACCTGAACTTTGTCATTTTTAAGTTATTTAAATATCATTAATTTTCTAGAAAACACAACTTTTTAAATTATATTGATAAAAGTGTGCTACTTTTTAATAGTAGCCCAAACAATGTCATTTAGGCACTACTTGAAAATTGAATACAAAAACCATTCAGGCCGATGCCAATATGAATCTTTTTATATTCATATATTACAGTCCTAGGACATTTTATTTGTGAATATCTCTACGGACTCACAATCATATAAGAATATTAGACAATGCACACTTTCTACGTATGTTTATATTAGACTGATTTATGGCAATAGTATTTATTAGCATAATTTAAACAAATACCAAAAATTTAGTGGAAATTAAGTAAATTGAAAATTTTTGATATGGGTAATAATATACATTAGGATGACTGTTCTCCACGATATCTACACTGCTCGCTCCTTTTATTCACTGGTTTACTGGCCATACAGATATCACAAAATTGTTGCTGAACTGAATTACATATTACAAGTAGTATACAATATAGATATAATACACATGTATAATTTATGTCATACACCAAACCCCACTGAGATACATCTTCAATAATATATGGAAAAAAACAATAAAGTTATCATATAGAAACCTACATACTCATTTTGATATTATTCTTTGCAAGTGAGATACACTCTTCTCTATAGAAATTGAAAGTGATAGAAAAATTATATACTGCACACAAAACTTTTGATATGTATAAATGATGAAATGAAATACACTCATATAATAACTTTATTTTAAACAATATTTAGAAAAAAAGATGGATTGAAAAATTGAGATATTTGCAAGATCTATTTTAAAGTTAAAATTAATTTAATATTTTAGCATTTCAGATATTTCTGTCAAAACCCTTCGATTTGCGAAGGTGAAAAGATGATATTGTAAGATTCATTTATAAGTTATAATCATTTTATTATTTTTATAGAGTTTTAGATATTCCTAGCCCTTCTACAATGCCTAATACCGGACCAAGAATGCATAAATTGTAAATTTTATTTATAAGTTTTAGAAATGTAATATTTTAATAGAATTTCGGAAATTGAAAAAGCCCGTGTGATAAATGTCATTGAAAATGGCGAAGATTAATTCCGTTTTGTCCTAATTCGAAGATTTTTCTTGAAATGTTTAAAAAAATACATATCTATAGAGGTTAATTTGCTTTTTAAATAAATAATTTTTTGAAAATGTAGAAAAATTAATAATAAAATGACTGAAATCGAGTTATTTGTGAAAAAAATTATTCCCCAAGTTTATTTACACACCAACTTGTATTACAACTTGTATAGAATATGTCTGTTAGTGGAGTCTAGTGTATTATAGTGACCTTAACGGTGTAAATACGTTGGGAAATATTGCTTATGTCATGAGAAAATTGAAACCTTAGAGAATCAATAAGATGATCATAACAAAAATGTTGTATAAAATGAAATTGAAACAAACTTTTCTTAAAAACATCTCAAAATCTTCAGGATTGGCACAAATCTCAATTTTGCTATCAGAATCATCACTAAAATGATATTTCATCCACTGGATTAGATAAAATATCGCATTTGGTCGTTCCACAATGAAATAGAGTTTACCATTGTCATCTAGTGAAGACTTGACAATAGAGAACCCTAAAATTTGCGTTGACAATCACGAATTATTTGACAATTCATTTTATACCATCCCTCGACAGCAAGAACCATAATTTTCTGAATCTTGACAATACCGATTCCAATTTATTAATTTGTACAATGAATATTGTTTTAATCGATGAATATAATATTGGAAATTGAGCAATAATTGATTTTTGAGTGAGATCTCTAAAAAGTAACTCGGTTATTAGTTTGATAAATTTAAGATATTAATTGTTAGTGAGACTAAAATCTAAATTATGACCTATTCAAAACCAGAGTTACCTATTCAGGGTTGTGATAAAGTGTGATAAAGAGAACTTTATACTGGGTCCCAAAATACAGTATATACTTATTGATTCACCAACGAAATGTAGAAATTTAAAGAATTAATTTGCATCCGATGAAGATAATGTATAAAAATAAAATTAAAGTATCAAAAGAAGAAAATTATTAAATATATTTAACAGAATAATAACTCCAAACGAAATCTCGAGGATAATAATAATTGCCAAGATATATCTTTTCTGTAAGTTTTTTTCCTGTAAATTTTCAAATTATGAAATAATCCTTTTCAATCTTTTCTAATTAGAGTTGGAAGGTTTAATATGTACTTATGTTTTTTTTAAAATTACTTCCCTTCAGTTATTCAGAGATGTGATAAAAGACAAGTCAGAACAAGGGGTCAATTAATTTGCTACAATGCTTATTTCTCTTGAATAAAGCCGAATAATGAGCTGGAACTTTCCACCAATCTCATGTTAAATTGTTTATTTTCGGTAGCTCAAACATAAGAGTACCGAATTATTCTTGTACTCTTCTGTATCAATTAAATTGTTTTACACTGGACCTTATTGTCGGTGAGAGGTTTCTGTCCTAGAACTTTATATGTGAACAATTTCTTTTCAAAATTCATGTATTATTTAAAATTGATTATTTAAATTTCTAAGAAAAAGGGAATTAGAACAATAAAAGTTCGATTTACTCATTTATTCGAGTTTCTGATTGACAAAAAATATACATTTAAGAAATATTCGGTTATAGGGATTCGAAAACTGCCATTTTGATCCAGACTCAATGAACACTAAGTTAATTTTATTCAAATATAGGTAAGTACAGTGCCAGCCTTAGACAATTTTGAAATAATGCCTCTCTAGGCGGATAATCAGCTTTGGTAATCAGTTACAACAAGGGTGATCGAATTGTCGGCCTTAAACAATTTTAAACAATATAAAAAGTGATTTTAGTAGCACGAAGCACAACAAATAATTTTCATAATATAATAAATATTTTTAAATTTTCATAATTTTGTCGCCCCTTGAAATGCCTCTCTAGGCAGTCGCCTATGTTGCCTATACCTAAAGCCGGCACTGGGTAAGTATGCATAAACAACCGTTATATATTTATTAAAATATTTGGTTCAATTTAAGAAATAAAAATTAAGTAAGTAGGCAGTTTGTGAATGTAGAACTCATTGACGTTAAGTTTATTATTTGATTCACTTCCATCGAATTTAATACATTGTGTAAATGTATAATAAATATGTTTTATTAGCCCCCTTTGGCAACAATGAACTTCTTTATCCAGGCTTAGCATTGATGTAATGTTGTATACAATATTTGGTTTAGCAGAATAAATATTTAGGACAACTTAAAATATACAATCAAAAATGATAAATTATAAAATACTAGATAATTTACTCATATTATGATTATAATTTATCAATTATTATCAAATTACAATCTAAAATAATTAAAGTCATTATTTAAAACAAAGGCATTTTAAAAATATTACAGATCAAAATAAATAATAGTTTTTAAAGAGATACCACTAAATTATTCACTATTAGATAAAAGAAAGTTGATTTTAATAAAAAAGTCATGATAAAATTAAATTTTTTCTTAATGTCAAATAATTACGCAATGAATCACGGATAGAATGGACAGATTTGGTAAATTCTATATTATGTAATGTTTTAAGCTATTGATTGATTTAATTTTTCACTTTTTTAATAATTTATGAATTTCGAAACTTATTATTAAAATTTTAGTATGGAATGGGATAAAAAATACAGGGCCGTAACAAGGCATTATTGCGCCCTGGACGGTTCATATATCTGGCGCCCCTAAAACCCGAATTCAAAACAACCTACTATAATAATTATAATATTCATGTTAAGATTGTTAACTATTTATTCATCTCCAGCTATTATAATAGATATTAATGCTCTTAAAATTCTGTTGCTAATTGACAAAATAACAGGAACCCATTTTGTGGACTAACATTTTACAAAATACACACCTACGAAGGCACGCTAATGGACCAGTCCAATCAGCAATGTTAAAGATAGGCTAGCTAGGGCGTCGTTTTGCAGGCCATTTGATAATTTATTTTGTTATTTTTGGTAACATTAAAAAATTGTTACATTCCAATTTTGCGTCCCTTTCAGATGTGCGCCCTGTGCGACTGCACCGCTCGCACCACCCTTGTTACGGCCAGTGAAAAAATATATAATTTATTATTCTAAGTTTTAAATTTTTAGGCAAATTGAATACAAGAGCAAAAAATAACTGATCTAGTACACAAATATAATATACATACTTCATTTATCCATTCGATTAAAAATCAAAACTGAAATTATGAGTTTGATCTGTTCTAAGCCGCTTATTGTTAAAAGAATAAAAACAACCATATTAAAAATATAATGCAGAGGCTACAGAAATCGTTCAAGACTCAACGCTCAAAAGCATCCTTAATAGGGACAATATACTATTTAAAAGCCTGATCAAATTTGAGAAGTCAAAATTGTAAAGAGTTTAAATGTAATTCAATTTGGATTGAGAATTTCAAAATACAAAATTCAAAAATATTCAACAATATTTTGGGTAAAAACCGACAGTCAATTAATTGAGACTTGGCTTTCTTTCAGTTAATTCCGGTCAAATCTTTCCTTTATCAATAAAAGGAATTGACAGTTGCTTTGAGGAGAAAAAGAAGCAATAAATTACATTATATCCAATCATTTCAAAATTCTTTTCGTTTTTTATTGACGCATGTTAAATTATTATTTTCACCCCAAATAAAATGAGTATATAATTTTTAGATTATTTTTATTACAAAACATTTACAACATGCGTTACTGATTTCATCACGTGTAAAAGCTACTGAGGCAACAGAACATGTTAATGAGGTTGATCTAAATGCTCTAGATGAGAAAAATGCCAACAATAGTTTTTGAAATTCAAAGAAAGGAATTTCAATTTGAAATATGCAGAAAGATCTGGTCAAACATCAAATGAACACATCATCATTAATAACCCAAGGCAAACTCTCAATAAATTAAGCGAAGAAACATGGGTAGATTAGAAACAATATGCCACATATAAAAACTTTGTAGAAATAAGTAAATCTAGAAAGTGAGTACCACCAACACGAACTTAGTAAAAAGAATAAAGTTCAATGATTTTTTTAATTTGCAATAACAGACCATTTCTGTGTATTATTGTCATTAGTGACAAAATATGGATAAAGTATGACAATATCAAACTCAAAGGACATTGTTTTTCACCTGCACAACTATCTATGTCAACAGTAAAACCAAATATTCACGAGGAAAAGGCGATGCTAAGAATTTAGTAGGTAATTAAAAAAATTACCCATTTGAACTGCTGAAACCTGGCATTACAATTGCGAGCAATATGATCGATTGACGACAAAAATAGACTATGAGCATCCTGTTATTGCTAATCAAATAAGAGTTATATTAGACTAATATAAGCTCGACCTCACATCACAGAGAACACCGAAGAGAACACCACGCAAAATCAAGGGAATTGACAGGAATCTTCTGCCTTACCCATCCATTCAGATCACTGGTGCACTATTTAACCAGAAAGAGTTAATTTCACTGTCAAAAATGCAGTTAAGAGTTTTATTATTTCCAAATCTAACAGATTTTATCAATATAGAAACCATCATAGGAACGAAAATTTCAAAATGGAAAGAGATTGTAGAAAGCAAGGAAGAATTTATCGCTTATATAAAATTGATAACTTAGACATTTTACAAGAAAAACAGCAAAACCTTTCAAATGACATAATAGAAAACTTATAAAATATTTTAATTATGCTGGAAAGAACTGAATTTTTATGTATAACACTCAACCTGAATTTGCAAACGATCATCATAAATGATGTTAGGCCATAAATTTCTATCATCTAGCAATAGCCCTAGGTTCTATTAACTTATTATTACTCAAATATTCGTTTTACGATATATTTCGAAATCTTTTCCTGTCATCATCAGGTAGGATAGAATAACTATAGAAATTATAGATTTTTGAACAAATCGATTAATTATATTAATTATATCATATTTTAAAAAAAATTATTTTATTCTATAAAAATTATAATTTAACCGTTTGCGGACGGAATTCATTTTAATAAGTAGTATATATTTTAGCATAATTTTTTAGTATACGAATGCCCGATATCGTGGTATGATTTTTCTAAAGTTTGGCCAGCACACCTGGCCATTATAAATCGTAGAACGTCTGGAAAAAAATTCGTGACCAGCGGTGCTGGCCTACCGTCCACAAACGGTTAAATAATAAATTATTTTAAATTGTAGCAATTAAAAACGAAATTTTTAAATATTGAAATTTAAAACTATCACTGCATTTTCAAGTTAATTTTCGGATCCAATGACTTTATCAATAATGACTTTTATCAATTAAAATACACTGTGATATGGAGTTTAAAATTAGGCCTAAGAATAAAAATTTCTGGAGCTTCGTCAATAGAGAGAAATATCCACTTCTCGTGATGTGTGCATTGAAAGTGAAATCCCATTTTGATTCCACGTATCTTTACAACATTCTTCCATATGAAAATAATAAAATACAAGTATCGTAGTCGTATTACGAATGATCATTTACTCTATTCCATTAGACTTATCATTTCTAATTATGATCCATATTGTGAAGCACTTGGGGAAATTGTACAAGTACAACAATAACATTAATCTACCAACATGCCCGACGACAGCAATTCCGGGCCCCTAGACAGAGCATTTCATGGGCCCCTAAACAATTGTTAATCGTACAACGCATAAAATACCAGATGACGTTTTATTTGACATAGTGGCCTGTGGCCCGTGGGTGTGTTCTATAGTACAAAAATGATACGCATGGTTTCAGTTTCAGTAATCACGGTTAGTAAATATAACAGTTTTTAATTCCAGCATTAAAAACATCTATTGAATGTACCTATTTCATTTTTCATTTATTGAATATATTTATTGAAAATATTCAATAAATATATTTGTTTATTGATACCGATGTTGATCTAACTACTTATTAATGTTCGTTCAATTTATTCTGATGGAATTCAGATGCTGGAACTTTAAACTGATTGTAGTTAAGTCAACTTCAGTGTAAGTAATATTATATTTAAATACATAATAAATCGAACCCGGGCCCCTGGGCATTTGAACCCCTGCCCCACCCTCTCGATGGGCCTGTCTACCAATACTGATATATATTAACTTTGTTATAATATGTAATATAATTTCAGGCATTATTTATATTAGTAAATCGTGGGTAAAATTTAAATATAAAAAGAGATCTTTGACAACAAAAGGTTACAGATCACTGAACTACTGTATATAAGGGTAAATTCAAAGTTATGATCACAGTAATATTTTCAAATACAATTGCACAAGAAGGAGAAGCATTATTAAATTGAACGAAAATAATTCGAATTACTTGACTAGCGATTCCGGTAAAAATTTCAGGGTTGACCTGCGCCTTGAGTCGCTAACCAATTCGATACTTGTGAAAAATGATGCAATCATTCTAATAACATATTAAAAATAATAATATTATCACAAAAATTAACCTGAAACTTGCTTCAACTGTAATGGTATATGCAAAAATTAAATTCTTTTCAATTTTGATAGTGCTGTGAATTTTTTCCAATTCTCGAATCACATACATGCTGCGTATCGCAATGGCACCGATCCTCATCTTAATATCTGGTCCGTCGACTTCAGAATTGTCTGATAAATTGGTCAACCGGATATTAAATTGGGATTTTATTAAATTCATGTGATCTTGATTGAGTTCATTAGAAAAGCATTTAATGGCTAAAAGATCTAAATTTGTCATTTGATCAAGAATTTGAGCAGTATGTTTCGTAAACTCGTCACTGATTATCAATACAAACGCACATCGTTCGCAGTCTTCAAAAGGAGCGTCGGACATATTTGAAATCAACTCTCGAACCTCAGGAGTCTGTTAAGTGAAATTGATATTATTATGAAAATCCCCTTAATAAGCTTTAAGTGTAACTTCACATTCATCAAAATAATAGACTAATTTTGTTTAAGAAAATGAAAATATAAAAGTTACAGCTTTGATCTTGACAGAGTTTACATAAATCACTATTGGTATTTTAACAACTCGACTAAAAAGATTATTGGGTTCAATAATGGCTCATTATATACCTTAAAATATTTTAATATAATGTTAAACTAAATATAAAATCGATCCAATAAATTAAGATTATTTCAAATTACCACTTTTTTAAAACGACCAATTATTTAACACGAATTTTCGGCAAGCTTTTTCTAAGTGTTTAAGGAAATACAAGGGACCATCCATAAATGACATTACGCAATTTTAGCTCATTTTCAACACTCCTCACACTTTGTCACAAAAAGTAATGCCCATTTCAAATATTTTGTCACAAAGCCCTCTCCAAAAAAAATTATCAATAAATTCTTAGTAAAATAGTGTTCATATACCTAAAACTGGTGATGTGCAGAATGTTATTATTAAAATACTCTTATAATTAAGGGCTATCATATAGTCAAAAATTTTTTCATTTGTAATAAATATATTATTCGCAGCAAAAGGCTTAAATTATCATTTAATTGTTTAAAATATAAATAAAATATATATAAAAAAGTAATTATTGGTAATAAAAACTTGGAAACTTATAAAAGAACAACAAAAAATTGGAAAGGGTATATTATATTCTATGCCAACGGTGGGCAAATGCGGCTCTTAGAGCCGCATGCGGCTCTTCGTTGAGTAAACTGCGGCTCATTGATAATTGAATTTTTGATAATTGAATTTGAAAATTGAATTCGATTTTTTTATTTTGAAATTTTTTCAACTGAATTTTTAAAAAAAAATTTTTTGTTGCAATTGTATTTTCATAAATGTTAAAAATTAACGAAACATTGTTTTTCACATTTTACTGCTTTTTAAAATTATTTTGTAAAATTTCAATTTTTGGTACAACATATTGTTGTGAATCTTTGTACTCCACAATGAAGTTCGTGAAATCGAAATATCCTTCACAGTTGACCAATCAGCATCTTACAGAATTGCTGCGAACAGCTTTAACAAAGTATACACCAAATTTCAAAGATTTGACCAAAAGTCTTCGTTAATTCAAGAAATTTTATTACTTTTTATTAATGGATTTTTATTATATTTTATGTTTGTTACTTAAATTTTGAAATAATTGTTTTTAATAGCGTTTAAGTCTTTTTTAATCAAATTAATGAAATAAAAAAAAATATGTAGTTCACTATGGTGGCTCTTTAAAAAATAAATTTTCGGAAAATGTCTCTCATTGAACTCATGCGTGCCCACCCTTGTTCTATGCAATATATTTATATTCGTAAAAAAATATGTAAGTCTCCATTCTCTTATGGCAAAGCAAATGTTCTTTCATCGAATCAATTGAGAGAGCTTGTGTCTGTCCATCACACGGAATGAATATTTCAGTCAGATCCAGATCTTCTTCGGTTATCCAATCTAAACTTTCTCCATTTTCTTCGCTTGTAATTTTAACGGGTAATTCACGTCGCCAACATGTAACGACTCTCTGTGGTCTGATGCCATTGGCGGAATAAGTGATTCCGACTTGTGTGTTACAGAATGACTGCGTAGCATGACTAACGATGAGAAATATGTCTAATGTCACATTTCTAAAAGACCCCCTCCCCATCGTCACAAGTCGTCACCGATTTGTGATCTCCTCCACCTTAGGCACGTGACGTCATTTATGTAAGACTCCTAAGTCAAAAAATTGATCTTTAGTCAGAAATGAAATGGCGATATATTCAATCGCACTCATTTTTAATGTTATTCATTCCAATTCATTTATTAAAATAAAAGACAAACATAAATTAAATAAATTCAATCTTTATTATTTAATAGAGCTTTCGATTGTTGACATTATGAAATTCTTTCAAAACATTAACTTTTCAGCGAACATTTGACTGACTAAGCGCATTTTTTAATTATATTTAAAAATCTTTAAATTAAAAATCACAACTTTTATTTCGACTTAAATAACTTTCAGTTTTAGTTTCAATTTTACTGATTTTTAATAATTTTTAAATATTTTTTAAAATTTAAAAACAACGATAAAAACATCTAAAATTAAGTGGGTGTGAATTAAATGATCTTTAATTTTACAGAATTATAAAATTTACAATTTACAAATTTTTACCACAATTTACAAAACTTTTTGAAAAATATAGTGAAATTCTTTGATTGATAAATGTGGTAAACCATTGCTCAGCAATTGTCTTATAAATAATTTCGAGAAATGTCTGAGTTGATTATATCTTGTGCCAATAAAACATTTAAAGGGTTTCGATAATTATTTTGATTTCAGGAATAATAATAATAATAATAATAATAATAATAATAATAATAATAATAATAATAATAATAATAATAATAATAATAATAATAATAATAAAATACAGGATTATTAATAATTATAAAGAATATAAATTATAAATGGAACCTTCTACAGAAAATCAAGCAGAAAACATGAAACCTATTTCCAAAGAAACAATTGAAATTCTTAAATGTATGCATGATGAGGGTGATTGCGTAAGAATTTTGCAGATATCGTTACAATCGACATACAAATGGATCGGAATTCTTAAAGATTTAAAAAGTAATGCAATTGATCAAAATTCTCTTTTTAAAATTCTCTAGTCCGAAAACTTTAGGTATATCAGAGAAGATGTTAAAAGTTGGTAAGTGTTTTCAAAGTGACTCTACGTTAACGCAGCGTTGGGTTATTAAATGCTAGAAAATGAAAACATTAGTGTCTCTCAATCATCCTTTTCGCTATATTGAAAGAAACTAGATTTAACAAGAAAAAGATTAAGAAAAGTCTCGAATAATGCTGGGTTTCTAGAAGTTACTGCCAAACAAAACAAAATTGCTTTAAAATACCTTGGGTTACCAAATCCTTCTTTACTGTATTTAGATGAAACAGAATTCAACCTTCATACTTCTAAAAAATACGGTTATTCCCAAAAAGATGTTCCTGCAAATTTGATTGTACATGCAAAAAGAGGTCAAAATCTGAGTTTACTGGCGTTGATTTATAATGAAAATTTTTGCATACAAAATTGGTCGATGGTCCTCCAAATTTTTCTTCCTTTATTGAATTTCTTGAAGAATGTTTTCTATTGAATATATTTTAAGGCGGAAAAACGGTTATTATGGATAACATCAGTTTTCACAAAAAATAAATAACAATTGATTGGTTTGTTAATAATAATATTAATTATGATTTTCTTCCACCATGTAGTCCGAAGCCTAATCCAATTGAGGAAATATTTTCTCCATTGAAAAGTCGTTACCATGACATTAGATCATTGTGTCAAACAGGCCAAAAAATAAAAACATGCGTGAATAGAATTTTTTCTCGATTTTAGATTTTAATGGAAATATTTTTTTTGAATAACTAATAAAGACTTAAATTTACTTAAATAAAAAAAATAGTCTGTCTTTGTTAAAATTTAATTAAATATAAAATTCTTTATAATAATTAATAACCCTTTAATAATAATAATAATAATAATAATAATAATAATAATAATAATAAAGCTTGAATTCATCTTAAAAAACTATTTCCACGTGAAAAATTGGTTGAATAGTAGAGCTTTGGTATTCACTAACTCATTGTATTGGATTACACAACGCACATTAAAACTGTTTACCCATTCGATCTTTGACCTTTGAAAAGGTGCATTAAAATATGGAAGAATAATTTCAAGTAAACTTTATAAAGATATAACAAGCTACTTGCATTTATTTCATTTAAAATTCGGTATTTTCTATGATTTTTAAATATAATCTCATTGTTAGCTAAACCAGAATTTGATATTAATGAAAATATCACATTTAAGAAATGACTCTCACGAATCCAGAGCATCGTTTAGTTGGAATATAACACCAGGTTTATTGCTAGACATTACGTTTTTCTCCAGGAAATTAAATTTCCCATCAATCACTATTAGTTATTTTTAAATTACACAATATGGATACTATTTTATTCTGTATGTGTTGTATTTATTTCAAACAGTAAAAATTTCAATTTTTCAATTACATTAATTTTGAATATAAAATACATTTGTATAATTGTTTTTATTTTCAAGAAATAGCAAATAATTAAAATTTATCTTATACTAATTACACGGTTAATCAAATATTAATTATCAAATTGTAAATATATAACAAAAAATAATAACTTGAAAAGAGCGTCGAATATCTAGTATGTCCAATAAAGCATCAGAATATGGAGTAATGTAGAAAAATCTGTTTTCATTCAATTCTAAAATAATTGCAAACATTATTATTAAAAAGACAATAATAATAATAATAATAATAATAATAATAATAATAATAATAATAATAATAATAATAATAATAATAATAATAATAATAATAATAATAACAATAATAATAATAACAATAATAATAAAAAGAAAATAATAATAAAAATAATAATAAAAAAAAAAAAAAAATAATAATAATAATAATAATAATAATAATAATAATAATAATAATAATAATAACAATAATAATAATAACAATAATAATAAAAAGAAAATAATAATAAAAATAATAATAATAATAAAAAAATAATAATAATAATAATAATAATAATAATAATAATAATAATAATAATAATAATAATAACATAAAATAATATTTTCTTGCTAGCAGAATAAATTAAATGTTAAACAAGCAAACCATATGTCAAGCATTTGAAAATAAGATGAAACAGGATTATCTTAAAATCGAAAATTTTCTCATTTACTTTAATTCATATTTTGCAACAAAGGCTTATCTTATCATTTATTTTTAAAAAAAAATAATAAAAATAATAATAAAACTAAATCATACCATTGTTATTCATGAAAACCATGCAATCTCGAAGCACACATTTTAAAGAATGTAATGCATTTTCATTACGAATCACTAATAAATGACAAGTACCATTTTTCTTTTCGAAACTATCAAGTTCATTCTCGGGTATACCAATTTGTCTTCCAGTCGATGTAGACAAATTGCAACGAACAATATTTATTATTAAATAACCACCTTTCTCATATAGTATATTCAATATCCATCCTATGTCCAGAATCATTGGTGACACCAATAGCATAACATCCGTTGGCTGTGACCAACATAAAGAATTGTACAAACTAATTCCGTAACTCAATTCATTAGCAACATATCGAGAATTATCTTTTTCAAATAATTCTTTAATTTGGTTTTCATTTAATCTCGGTCCGAAATATTTACACTAAAATTCACAAATTAAGAATAAATATAAAATTTTTGTCAAATACAGTTTATAATAACACCAAAATTTGTTTTTTTTAAAAAGGGAAAAAAATAAAAATTAAATGATGAATATTTTCCCCTTGGAATTTTGTTGTTGTTTTTAAGTTAAAGCATTTACAAGTTGTATTCGATTCATTTAAAAACATTGACCATAAATATTGCTTAAAAATTACCATGATTTTATCAACTTCAATGTCATTTATGGTAAAAAATGACCAGAGGCCCTTATGAAGTATAATAGTAATCAAAAAATAATAATTTACCATTTCTTTATACGAGTTTTCTTTGAATCTAGTACACATAACTCTGTTTCTATACTCTGGTTGGTTTTGTATAATCTTGACTGCACCGATGGCATCAAATCCTCTGACAGCCAAAACGAACTGGTTTATATTCTCTCTGGAAATTATTTCAGTAAGAATGATAACTGTTAAGTGAAAACGGTTATCCATAATACAACCCTGATAGATGTCAGTATGAAATGTTAGTCAGTTAAAATAGTTAAAGGTTTCCTTTCAAGGTATTACGAATATTAATTATATTCAATAAAAACAGTTATTGGTTTTTAAAATGTTATTAAATATGTCTTGTATGTAAATCTTATATGTAAAGTTTAGCAGATAACAAACATGTGTTTTTAAATATACTCTCAATTCTTTTGTTTATTCGGTTTTCAATGGGGATGCCCACTGTTAATAGTTTTTATTTAATTCTTTCAGAATATACCGGTAATGCTCATTATTATTTTCTCTGCGGTCATATATTTTTGTGAAGTTTATATGAAAAAGTTATTCTTTTCTTTCTTATAAAATGAAGTTTATAATCGTGAAATTTATTGTAAAATTTGCAAAGTAAGTAATATGAGTAGTGGTTTGACTGTTTATTATTAAAAGATTAATCTTTTTCCAATTTTAAAATAAAAATTTGATATTATTCGACGTGCTTTTCGAAAATTATGGAACGTATCCCTATTTATACAATGTAACCTGTGCTTTTTTATGCGATTTTTTAATGCGTTTTTCTGAGGAACGTATCTACTCTATATATATCAAAATATTTTGTTTTTCAATATATATATATATATATATATATATATATATATATATATATATATATATATTTATAAATTCATTTACCTAATATGTGACACAGCTTACTTTAGAAAGACAAAGCATTTTGGTAAATATAAGATATATTTATAGTTTAAAACTAAATGATAAAATAAATTTATTTTGAATAAATAAAAATAAAAAATATTTTATTATCTAATAATACGTGTTAGCGAGAATTTAAAAATAATTTAAATATTTTTAATAATTTTCCCAAAATTTGATTTTATATTTAAAAGTGTTTTATACTGTATTTTTCTATGTATTTTCTATATATAGTTATATAAAAATTGTTAACAATTTTTATGTATTTATTATCGCTTTATAAATTTTAATACCCAAATTTTGTTATAATTCAAGAAATAATATAATTTAACTACGTGAGCCTTTTTTATGTAAAATATTAACTGAATTTGAATCACATTCATACAATTTAAAGTTTATATTATTCAAAAAATTATTTTTAAAAATTATTTTTAAAAATTATTTTCGAAATCGATAAAACATTTAACATTAAATGTTAGCACTACATTCTATTTCCCATCTGTTACCAACCATTTTCTTTGAAGTTTGCATAAAAAATTTTGCTATTTTAAATAAAAAAGAGACACTTTGGTAAATTTTATTATTGAATTAAAATACTATACAAATTTAATAATAACTTTAAATAAAAATTTATAATTTAATTAGATTTAATTTTACACCTTTCATTACTTATATTTTTATTTTTAAAATAATAAAATGGTTAGGTTTTAGATTTTTTACAAAAAAAATTCTCTTTAATTAAATTTTATTTAATCCTTTTAAATATATGAATTAATATTTCTTCAAGAAATTATCAAATGTTATAAATTTAAAAAATCGTTACAAATTACACAGATCTAGGCAATAAATGCACCTCAATCAAAAGTAAAACTAAAATTATTATTTATTGTCTATTCACGCTCAATTTGAACTAATAAGAAAAACGGACCTAAGCACCTTTCTCATCTCAAACGGTTTCATAAATATAATTGAAAAATCGATAAAATAAAAAGCAAATTAGTAATTGTTGAGAATCACACAAATTAATCAATTATATCAATTTAATAAAAGTAAACATAAAAAGTTATTATGCATAATTGTACAAAAAACTTTTGTTTAACATTATTTTAGGCTTAACTGCGAATTTTATTCAAAGATAATTTTCAATTATAAAATAATCCCTTTTAATCTAAGGCTCTGATTTAACGGATGTGCTAATTAGATTTTTGAAAAAAAATTTATATTTATTTAAAAATTAAATTAATGTTTTATTATAATTTTGGAAAAACGGTTACCAACAAAATCAAAATAAAAAGATATTCAATTGGAAAGATTACAAGATCTGCTGATTGAAAAGTATTAGAAAAAATCTGGCAGCAAAGAGTTCTTTTAATGCACATTATTCATAAAATGTTACTACCAAGAAACCCCGAATACACCCAACTCTTTTTTTACACGGTAGATACGTTCCAACGAAAANATAAAATCTGTTATAAGCTGCTGGGTTTTTACCTTTTTAACTTCCTTATAAAGTTCTTGTTAGCCAGCCATACAAACCTGTAAATTCCGTTGGAATTTTAATGCACGTTCCACGTTAGGATCATGAGTGAGAAAAAATTGTTCCATACTGGTACCAAATTTTAAGCCATCGCGAATTAAATCAGAAGTTAGTTGATGCATTTCACCTTCACCTTCGTCACTATGGTTCTCATTAATTAAACTATGAATATTTTTCATTAAATTATTATTTTATTAAATGATGAGCTTCAAAATCAGCCCAAGATTAAAAATTTAATTTAATTAATAAATAATAAAATTATAATGCATTTTATCTGTATCCTACCTATCTTTATATGTTATAATACTGATGTATTATTATTTATATCTCAATTTTGTTATTACCATTTGATTCAGACATAATTTGAACTGATATATAACTCTTTTCAGTGATGCTGATATCATATGAATAAATATTTCATGTACCATATTATCTGATATGTATGAGAAAAATGGTTCTTTTACTGTCTCTATTTCAGGGGTCGGCAACCTATGGCACGCGATGGAGTTGTCAATGGCATTTTATGTTTGTTTGTTTTTCAATTAAATATATTTAAAAAATAATTTTGGGATCAAATAATTTTCATAGATAACTGTATTATTTAATGTGACAGACACATACCATTACTTATTTGTAAAAAGAAATAAAATGGCACCCTGAATTAATTGGCAGAGTGGCTTGGCACATCACAGATAAAAGGTTGCCGACTCCTGCTCTATTTGATCTTTGAAATTTCACAGCAAACCTAACATATGACGTTGTCAGAAGATACTGAATTTGGTTAAAATGCGTCAATATAGTTTAACGAAAGTTCTAAGAAAAAATGTTTATTATTTCACTTATTATTTTTTACTTAATATTGATTCTTAATTCTATTTGCATTGTGTACCACTTTAAGCGGTTGGTTACGCGGTTCACATTTCGATGGAGCAAATAGCAAAATAATTGAATTAATGTAAAAATGTACAAAGATATGGTTTATAACACTTTGAAAACAAATGTCCTCATTTGAGTAACCAACAGTTACGTCCACTCGAAAGTCAGAATAATATTTATCATTATGTTACCCAAAAAATGTATTTTGTAATGTGGGATTTTCTCATGAAAATGGTCCACCTATAAATACACTAGCATTACACAACTTTACACAAACTTTAAATTGAGTATAGCTTTTCTCGGTAAAACAATGCCTAATGTTCAAATAAAACTTTTCAAATTAAATTGATAATAAAGGCAAACAAAAATTAACTTTTCCAGGCAATTTCTATTTCGTCAAGTTTAATTTAATAAAATATTTTTAAATTTTGTTTATTGTTAATGCAACTGGATTATAAAAAACTTGGTAATAACAATGGTAATTTGTTCATATAAATACTAAAGCCTGGATCTCATCATTAGACACTAAAGAGCTTCCATAAAACGTAATACTTCTAAAGCTTTTATGAAAAAATCATTTAACACAAAAATTAACATAGAAAATAAAATTATGTTAACCACGTGTATTATGAGTGTTTATTAGAATTGAGATTCTTGATTAGATTCTGCTCTAATAATTATCTAATTACTAATAAACCTATAAGTATAAGTGTTTTATCAAAGCTGTTTAATGCAAATATATTACAAAAGTATATAATAAAAAATTTTCGTTTAAGTATAAATATTTTTAAAATAATTATAATACAAACTGAAAATTACCCATTTAGGAATAGCCTCATTCCAGCTACAGTAAATCTGTTTAACAATAAATTAATAAATGTTTTAAACATTTCTGACACGAAAAATTCCTTTCCTAAAATAATAAATGATGTATTAATATTAAGATTCTTTGTCTTCGTATTTGATTCACAAATTGCGCCTTTTATCGAGATTCTATGCCAAATAATTGAGCTGTTGTTCCATAGCCAGATATTGTTTGTCATCAAAAGATCATGCGGTTGTAGTCGAAATATGTTTGATAACGGAAGATTACTCAAAACTTGATCGGAATCTTTATTATTATCAGTTAAAATATTTCTTAAAGTACAGTTTCTTAGATCCATTCGCAATCTTGTCAAAGATAGATTAGACAAACATAGAAGAACCAGCTGTAATTGATTTTGATAATAAATCTGCTGAAAGGCAACAACTTGGAATGGTAAATGAGTTTTAGAATTTTGATCTGTCGACTTTAATATCAAAGAAATAAGAGCAATGAAGTTTTCTTTGGGATGATCGACACTAAACGGAGATGGAACTTTTGAGATGGTCATCACGTTATTAGGCGGCGAAATAGATATAAAAATATTGAAATATTTATTTTCAGAGTCGACTATTAATTCAGGAGTTAGTTTATTTGGATTTGATTCAAAAGTCACATCCTTTTTAAAAAATTAATATGTTCAAATCAAGCATCAAAATACCTCATGAAACAAGACAGGATATAAATCAGAGTGTTCAACTAATTCTTTCAATTGATTTATGATGAATCTTCTTTCGGATAAAATCTTTTCCTGTTGCTTACTATATTTAAAAAATAAAGGTTTTAACATAGAATATTTTTAAAAATAAAAAGTAACTGGGAAATTTAAATTTTATCATTAGAATACAATTTTATATAGCAAATAGCTTTTCCGACGTTTGATGTTTGATATTCAACGAAAAGTATCTCGACCCAGAAGATTTAGAAAGATTAAAAATTTCAAAACGTTTATTTACGGATGTAGCAGTAAAAAGGTTATTTATTTCTTCAAAACTCCAGAAATAAAAAAACCACGTTGTCCTCATTTTCAATCAGTCATCACAATTTATTCTTAATTATATATTTCTTTCAATTTTCACCTCTGAATTCTTTTCATTTGACCAGGCCCATTCCTGGCGGGGGCGCAGAAGGTGCCCCCGCACGTGAGCGGCCAAGTTGAAGAGCGGCCGCCGACCTGCTATTATTATATTTTTAAAAAATTGATTTTAGATAATCTAACAAATTAAGTATACTTAATAAAAGTAAGTTTTACTATTTAGAAATTTTATTATAAATAAGAAAATATTACACCTTCTTAGATGTCAGAAAGAAAAACAAAAAGGAAATCTGGTGCTTAATTTCGAAAAAACAAGGAAAAAAAATTTGCTTTTTAATATGGCATGTTGTCGTAAATAAATAAAAACTTTTCCTTCACTCATTTTTATTAGGTTTTCATATTCTATATTCAATTCCACAAGGGTTCATTTTTACAAGATAATAATTCCCATCGGGTGATCCACACATCAGCAAATTCTAATCAAAAAATTAAATTAATAGGGGCACCAATATTGTTTTTGCACCTGAGCGGCCAGCAACACAGGAACGGCACTGCAATTGACATTGTATTTATTAGAAGATTGACTATGAATCAGTAAGGCCAGTGATGTCAATTTTGATATCCTTACTGATTCATAGTCAATTTTTTAATAAATATTATATATATATATATATATATATATATATATATATATATATATATATATATATATATATATATATATATATATATATATATATATATATATATATATATATATATATATATATATATATATATATATATATATATATATATATATATATATATATATATATATATATATATATATATAGATAGATAGATAGATAGCTATGAAATAACAATTTAAATAATCAGTTTCAAAAGATCATTGGTGAAAATATCAAAGATTTTATTGATATATCAAAAGTTGATTAAAAAATAAGTGATAAGAAATGTGAAAAAAGATAATCAAATTGAAAACAATAAACTGATATACAAACATTATCAATGATATTAAGTGTTTAGTTTTCTAAAATTTATACAAAAGAATTGAACAAAAAAACTGATGTAATTTTAGATTTCATGGCATCCAGCAAGCAGTATACACAATTGACGGACTGTAAATAGAGGTTGTAAATCTGGAAATTGGATGATCAATCATTTTTGAATAGCCTGTTGGATAAACATTGTATATACTTGGTACAAGGATGACTGAGCATTGGAATAACATACCTCCCGATATCAATATTTAACCAATTGTTAAATATTTAATTTATATAAAAATTAATTATATACTCAGATAAACATATTATTAAAATGGTTTCGATGAACAATATATCCTCCTTTCTGTTAACTTGTAATGTGAACAAATGCATTCAAAAAAGTATTAATCATGACTTTCCTTATAATGGTATCATTATAATACACTTCCGAAATTCTGATATTGTCCCTATCATAAACTGCTTTACTAATAAAACTGTAAGTAGTGCTGTATTAAAAAGTTAATTCCAATGGAACATTTTCACATAATGTTTGTTTTTAATCGTTTGAAGTTGGTTTCATTGTACTATTAGATGACAATAAATAAACAAATTAAGCAGAGAGGTGGAGGAGCATAACTGAAAATATTCTACACAGCTTTTATCATGAATACAATGAAACAAATCTATAGAATTTGTGATTATTGGTGGCAATGAAAGCGTTAGTAATGCTTGATACCGAAAACTTCAATAAAAACTCTATTTATATATCCAACAATACAAATAGAATAAATTTTTAAAAATACAAAAATCAAATATATAAGATAAATAGTTTTCATTTTAAAATGCGAAATCCTAAAAGTTTTACGCGTTGTAGTTGCGATTCTCATGAAAAACTATAAGGAAAATTACATTTTTTCAATTTTTAATTGAATATATTCAGGAACTTCGTCATCGTTTTCAACGTCGACACGGTTGCATTCCTTTGCACCATCAGCTAGAATTTCTACTGAGACTTCATTACAAATCGGTTTATTTTGAGATTTGATCTCTCGATTTTTTGCATCAGTTGGATTATTTCTGATAAATTTTTTTAATTTTTTATTAAGTGAATTCAAATTATACAAATCTTTCTTTTTGTTAGTAGCTTTGGATTTGCGATAATTATCAATCCACAAGCCGGTATTGGGATTTTCATTCGATTCCTCCTCCTCCTCATCCTTATCATCATCACCACTTGAATCTTTACTGAAAAATAGCAATTAAACTAAGCAATTTGCCTCCGGTTATTAATCAGAACTTTTAAAATAATAAACTAATAAACTTTAAAAAAATTAATTACAAAAAACAGAAAATTCATATATTAATTGAAAAAAATTTATGTTACTATTAATAGTAAATTAAAGTTACTATAATTAGAATATTTTAATTTATTAATTAAATTAATAAAGTGTAAAAGCAATTGATTTCGTATTGTTAGTAGAACAAAATTTTAATGTTTTACAGGAAAGTTATTTTAAATTATTTTGTCAGTTGCAATAGTAGTGCAATTATTATTTCGGAATTCATGACTGACCCATTAAGGATGATAATTTTTTACCCAATAAAGTCATTTCAAAGGAAATTTTGAAAACTTTATTTTGTTATTTAAACACATAGATTAACATAGTTAAAAGTACATTATGAAAGTTTATAAATTGATACAAGTTCATAAGTTGTTAGTACAAGTTTTATGCTAAACATTACTGTTAAGCATGAAACTGTCCCAATAACCCACAATTAAACAAGCATTGCACGCATTTAGGGCAACTGTACTCAATGTGCCTTGATTTGAACCTTTAGCCTTTTCCAGAAGAACAAAATGTACATCAACCTCTGTCTATTATTCATCGGAACCTCGCTCCAGTCTTATTTATCACCGTCATTACTAGGGCAAGGAATAATTTGCATTTATAAATCGACAATTTTGCATTTTTGCTGAAAAAGTTTGCAATGTTAATTTTTAAAATAAATAAGTGTTAAAAAATTCCAAATTATGCTAGTTAATTTATTTAATCACTCGCCAGTTTTACTTTGGAATTATAATAATGTGAAAAGATATTCTCACAATCAAAATTTCGATCCCAATTAAGCATTTTTTGAGCATTGTAAAGCTTCTTTCAACTGGTATAGATGTAGGCAGGCAATATTTTAATAGCAAGTATTCCTCTGGTGAGATTTCGATGTTGTCACATTTCAAGAATGTATTTATATCGACAGAAGTTTTACGACTGTGATCTTTTTGCAACTACAAATAAAAAATGTGTGTGTCGGATGACAAGAAAACTCGCCTTTGAATTCACGCACAAATCGTTTAATATTGTCGAGGTCCGTTTTTTTTGTTTTTGACCATGGGCGAAAAATTTAAAAAGAATTGAATATCGTTAAAATTCAAACCAATAACTATTTACTGAAACTTCAAAAATGCAAATATTTTTTGCATTTATTAAATGAATTTTGCATTTTTTTGCAAATTACTTGCCCTAGTCATTACTGTAATCAATTGTATCATTGTCGCTTTGATCATCAATAATCATTTTTTGCATTCAAATTTATAGCTGAAACAGTGCTTAATCGTCGCCACCATGTTTTGAAATTACATTACTTTCATCAATTTTATTGCTACTGAGGGTTACGACAATACGATAAAATAAATCTATCTTTAGATAACAAACCTTACCAAAAACTATATGTCGCCACTGTTTATAAGGTATAAAGCTTATAACTAGTCATCGATTGTTGTTAATTTTATTTAAATAAATTAATTTACAAATATATCTAGTTTGCATGATACCTTTTTTATTTTTATTTTTTAATTAATTTTGTCTTTAGTCTACCAATTTTGCTTGAAATGGCAAAAATGTATGCTGGAGTTACATGTATGTCATACAAACTGAAAACACTGTAAAGTATGGAGAAAACAGACAAAAAAAATTAGAAACATAGCAAAAAAGAAGTAACAAGATAAAAACAAATTCAAAGAAAAAGCGATAATAAGAAAAGATAAAAAAATTTAGCAAAAAGAATTACAAATTTGAATGGGTAACAGGAAGAAATTCATTAATAATAAGTTTAATTATCAAAAAAGGGACGAAAACAAATGGAGTTGCGAATAAGGTAAATTAAATAGATTAGAAGTATAAATTCACGGGTAATATATGATTTTAATTGGCTAAAGAGGATATATTCAGCTAATTCCATTCTAACTGGTAAGTAATGAAATAATTTAAGCCATAGTTTCAAATATGAAAAGTTTGACTGTAAAATTTAGCGATAAATAATTCTACAATAAACTATCTACATCAGAACCCGCAAGTGGAGGGCATGATTCGTTTAGTGAAGGCCATGAATCAATTATTATTAACAGTAAAATCTTTATATTCATTTCATTTCAGATTATATATCAATATTTTTATCGATTTGTTTCACCTGAATAAGGCAGGGCCGAAAATTTTGAAAAGAAATAAAGATAAAAGCAATCAGATTGGTTAGTTGCGGAGTAATATTCGATTGAATTTGACAATTGTTCTAGAATAAACTGATAATTTCTAACTAACCAATTATCCATAGATTTGATGAAATTATTAACATCGGGATTATGATTTTGACTTCTTTGACATAATAAATGGTTTTCTGAGCGCAAATCCAAATAAACAGTTTTGATTCCCGTTTCTTGTTTCATTTGATCAAAAAGGCCTTGGGAATGAAATAAAATAATAAAACGATTAATTCAATTTTACATACATTCCAATGACGTATTGGGCTTTGATTTAGATGGGGTCTGTGAACAGTTATTGTTGGAATTATTACTTTTAGGCATCATTTCATATTGTTGGGACATTTTATCTAGATATTTCAATAACTGACTATTGGAATTATCAGTGGTTATCACAGGCTCTGGAATACTTTCTGGAATTACATATTTATCGTTTTATTCAAATGATTTCTGTTCCACAAACCTTCAGTATTTATTAGAATATCATCAAAAAATGTCGTTTGATAATTAGATAAATCCATTTCTTCCAATATTTTGTCTAGAATAAAGATCGATAAAATGTGCTTGTGGGAATTTTTATATTAAGTTAAATCATTTTAAATTGGAAAATTTTTATTAAATTTTAATTTATTACTTTATTCCACTCGACAAGAACTTTGTAGTCTATGCTGAATTTTCACAATAAATATCGAGATTTAATTTGTTTATGGCCATTTTAATTAAGTATTTTTAATTTCATTTATAAATTAGTTTTATTTAAATTAAATTTAATGTTTATTTTCAATAAATCTCTTTCTAATTATTAGACTTTCATTTTAAACATGGGATTTTATAGAAACAAGCAAGGCCCGCTCTTCCTTAGGGAGAAACTGGCATTTGCCAAGGGCGCCAAAGAGTTAAAGGCACTCGCCTGCGCTTAATATTCGAAAAAAATTGTTACAAAACAATTTTTTGAAGTTAATTTTTTTGTATTTTACGGATTTTCATTTATTGCTTTCTAAAAGTTTTTCTTAATGTTAAATTCATTATAAAATCAATGTATGTATTTCTTTTCATTTGATGAAATAAGTATACTCGTATCTTGTTGAAACTATATAAATAAGAAAATAACACGAGAGAATTTTATAGAATTTTTATTAGCCATTAAACTATTTAATAGGAAAAAACAGCATTTTAAAATCCTAATTTCTAACAAAAGTTATATCTACATCAAATAATTTGTGAATACTGTAAAAAATTATATAGGGTGAAAAGTTGAGAGAAAGAAGAACAAGAGAGATTGGTTGAAATTTGAATGAAGTGCTGAAAGAAGGTTTTCGAAACTTAAATTAATCCAAAATCATTTTAGAACGAGTATGGCACAAAATGGGTTGGATGGTCTTTCAATTATGTCCATTGAAAGGGAATCTTATGAAATAATTATATACAAATGATTAAATTACCAAATTTGGTGCAAATTAAATCACGAAAAGTTCTATTGTAATCTTTAGCATGAACGTCGATGAAATAAATATATTATAATATTTTATTTTTTGTTTCTTATTTTTTAATAAAATGTGTTATGTTGTAGAGGGATGATTTTACAATGAAAATATTATAATAAAAGAACGTTAAGCGACCTGGAGTCGGAACTGGAAACAAGAGTTAAGTAAATTATTATAAATAAATAATAAAAGTTTTTAAAACTTTATTTATAATTACGGAAAAATAAGTTTAAAATTCATTATTATTAATACAATTATTTGGGTGCTATCAAAGGCAATACATTTTTATCACTACTTTGGAACTGTTTTTTATTATTAGAATTCAGCGGCGTACGCAAGGGGGGGGGGTTACGGGGGCGTAACCCCCCCCCCCCATGAATCCAACAACAATATAAAAAACTATAATTAATAAATATATAAACTTAAAACAATTTAAGAAATATTCCGAATGCCGATATATATATATATATATATATATATATATATATATATATATATATATATATATATATATATATATATAACCCCCCCTCTATATATATAAAAATAATATATATAAACCCCCCCCATGGATTCATCCTGCGTACGCCACTGTTAGAATTATTTGGTGAGAAAATTTATTTCTCTGAATTTGCAAAATATAAAAATTTTATGGAGTCTATTTGTATTATTTACATTCAAAAGAATAATTAATTACTTCTAACAAATTATTTTTCAGATTTTTACCAAATTTGGAAAATTTCACATTTTAAATTATTATTTATGTGTATTTTAATGGAAGTTTTTTTTAATTGTTAAACTTATTAAATAATTAAATAAATATTATCAAGATATAAAATTCTACAAGGCTCATAATTTCCTCTTTTACAATTATTAATAAAAAATTAATTTACAAATTTCTTTTTTGTTTTCCCAAAATCAGCGTGTACTTCAAGTATTAGCATAAGAAATTTTTATAAATTCATTAAAAAAAATTTTCTTAAAAATGGGTATTTTTATGTGGTGCATTTTATTACTTGCTAGTTTTATTATAGAAATTGAATGCACCGTGTTTGTTTGTTTCATTAAGTTTCTTTACTCTTTCTCGAATCCTATAATAAATCGGCGGGTGTAGCTTCTATTGAATTTTCAGTTTGTATGTTTCTTATAATATAATTTATTGATTAATTTTTATATTACAGTTTTTGTTTTATATATTATTATTAATTATAATTGATAATATAGCATTGAATAAAAATAAATTATTAGTGCATGTCACACACATTGAAAAAGTTTATATTTTATTATACATTTGAGTTTGGTTATAACAGTGGCACCTTACGCAATGTGGAAAGTCTGTGGTACACACAGATGACAAAAGTTTCAATTGAGGAGAAAATATTTGAAAATAAAATTATGTATTAAGTTAATTGTATCAAAATTAATTACATTTATGACATGTAAATGGTATTTTACCGATTTGAGACATTAAAACTATCATTAACATGAGATTTTGTTTTTTAACCCTTATATGTTTATCTTTTCTAATCCCTGATTTTCGTTTAATAAACTTATAAATAATATTTCAATTGTATTCACTGCTACGTTTTTATACACATGTTTTCGTGGAATAATACAAGTTTTTGTAAAAACCAATAGATGAGTAATAATTTGTCAGAAATTATTTTCTTCAAATTTTGTATTCGCAAAATTTATGCATTTAGGGAAAAATCGGTGAATATTCACAAAATGATGTTTTATATTTTTATATTAACAAAAGAGAGAGATTTGGCTGATTAAACCAAATATGTAGACTGAGATACTTTCTTAATAACAACTTTTAACAGACCCTTTAAGCGTTAGAAAGTTACGAAAATATGTTGACCATGCAAAAATATATCTTTGCCAGTAATCCTTCGCCCTGTTAAATATAAAACATTATATGAGACATCACTAATAATTTTAAATTCTGGTTGTAGAAATATTTAGACTTTGGGTATGCGATAACTAATGAAAAAAATGTGCCTTATAAAATATTCGGATACTGAGAATGAATTACATAACAATTGTTGCAATTGTGAAAAATCGTAGAGAAAAGAACAATTTAATCACTCACCAAGGTCAATGTCATCTCGAACGCCGAAATTAGACAAAATTACTCTCTCATTCGTCTCCATTTGGTCTTTCGTATTAACCGGTTGCCCATGTAATATTCCAGTTGGTAACTTAATATTATTAAATGGCAATTCACAATTCATATTCGTATTTATAATTTTTTCAGACAACTCTTCTTTGTCTTTTTCATTGCCAACATCTGATTCTTGGTGAGGTAATTTTGATAATAAATTAAAGATTTCCTGAAAAAATACTATTGAAAATGGAAAGAAAAAGAAAATTATAGCGTTAACACATGAAAGTAAATCTGGGGAAATTTAAACTGAAAATTAAGTTAATTATTATAATTATTTGACATTGTATTTATTAAAAAGCTTAACTATGAATAAGTAAATATATCGATGTTTTTTGGATATTCACAAATTTTCGGCACATCGATATATTTACTGATTTATAGTGAAACTTTTTAATAAACACAATGTCAATTGAAAAGAAATCAGTGGTGAAATTTGAAAAAAGTTCTTATAATTTTATAATTATTTGATTAGAAAATAGGTACGCACTTTTCATTGGTTAAAGTATGGAATTTGCTTCTATTTAGAATGATACTTCAATGATTTAAAAAGTTGCGGCATCCTCACAAGGAATTTAGTTGTGAATTTGTTTCATAAACAAAGACTTTGGACGTATTTTCGTTTTTCAAAATCTGATATTTTTCATATATCCCAGATATTGAATAAAAAGCTTTTAAATGAATTTGAAATTAATTCAGGGTGCATTTTAGAGGTGGTCAGACAAATGCGCACAATATCCTCACAATGACAAGTGCGCACAAACTAGATTAACTAGATAGATAAAATAGTCAACCAGAAGTAATGTATTTTTTAAAATTTTAAAAATGTCAGGATTACATGGAATGTTCAAAGAACCTGAGAGGAAATACAATGATGACATATCTTGGGTTTGAATATAATAGATACAAAGAAAACATTTATTATTTAATTATTATTATAAATTCATACAATTATAATGTGTCAACAGAAGTTGTTTTGATCATGATATATAACAAATACTCTCTATACATTGACGGTCAGATCAAAACTATTTACTGTAAATCCATATTTCTATTCTTTTGTGCGCATTTGTCTATGTGAGCATTTGTCATCGTGCGCACTTGCCATGTAACCAATCTGAGAGAGTTTCAAAAAGTTGCAATGATTGGCCCTAGTAATCATTACTTTGTAATGAATATGATTGATGATGATCAATTGAATATTACTGATACCTATAATGCTAAATTTGATAAAATAAATGAAAGTGATTTTTCTGTTGGTGCTGGTTCTGTTATAGTTTTATTGTTTATTGAGGGTTTTAAAATTTCAAGAAAAGATATTTTAAAAAAATATTGTAAGTGTCAATCTTGAAATTAATTTGTCAGAAACTTGAAGTAAATTAATATCGCAAAATCATGTAAAATAACTGAGAAAAGATACACCAAAAGTCGGAGAAGGGTCTTCTAATAAATAAATAAGCCAGTTCCAGTTTATAAGATGATGTTGCCGTACAACAATTGGACTCGGACTGTATTATTAGTGATAGTATTACTTCAGATCAGAGTACAATGACAACACAAATCAATGAGAATGAAATAAATTTGTTATCTGTTACTATAAATTACAATGATCCCCATTTTTGGGAAATTTTAACAAATAAATTAATAAATTGCCTTGTCAAACATGATGTAGAGCAAGGTGACGACTTTAATAATCTTGCATCAGATAATCTAGCGCTTAAATTTACAAAATACTGGTTTTATGTGAAACAAATTAACGGCAATTTTCTACATGGTTCATCACTAGAAAAAAACAGCGCGCTAGAACTAAAAAGGCCGCTGCCGATCTTTCTATTAAGTACAGCAAAGATTTAAATATGTGTGAGCTTGCGTGTGAAATACAAAGTTTAAAATTTGATATTAGTAGACGATTTAGAAACTGCAACATTTCTTGAAATTTTACAAGGTCTGCATGACTTTGGATTAATTGAATCTTATCCAAACATCAATATTGCTATACGATTATTCCGCACACTCCCAGTCTCAATTGCTTCGTGTGAGAGAAGGTTTAGCAAGTTAAAATTAATTAAATTCTATTTAGGATCTATATTGATTTTAAAAGAGTTTGAAGACTATAAATCAGTAATATATCGATGTTTGTTGATACTCACGAATTTTCGGCACTGCCTTTTTTTATTCACTTGAAAAAGGCAGTGCCGAAAATTCGTGAGTATCAACAAACATCGATATATTACTGATTTATAGTCTTCAAGCTCTCTTTTTAATTCAATGGATAAAATAATCAGTGGTGAAATTGGAAGAAATATATTGAGTATAACATGGTAAAGAATATTAATTATGACGATCTAATTAATGACTTTGCTCAAATGAAAGCTAGAAAGGTGCGATTAAATGAAAATGATCTTATAATATAAATAATGTAATATATTTTTGAGTGCAATAAATTTTTTGAATAATTACTTTTCCTCAGAAAACATAGGGGCCCTAATAAATTTTTTGCACATGACCCTAAAAATGTTAGTTACGGCACTGTGTTAAATAGCTAAACTTTAAAAAACATAAGATACCTCATTATCTGAATCATCGTTTCCAAATAATATCTCAGCAGATGGCCGAATAAAAGGCTTAATTGGCTGAATAAATTAAATTTAATAAATTAAACCGAATATTATTTTACAAAATGGAAATATGAAAATTCGTAAAAATATATTCTACCTGGTTATCATCAATTTCATCAGAATCTGAATCAAAGTTTATTTCTGGTAACTGGAAATTGATTTCTTTTGAAATATTATTATAAATACTTCCTTCCATTTCTTAACTAAATATTATAATTTTAAAATTATAATAAACTAAAATTCATGATTCGAATATTAAAAAATGCAAAATTAATATAAGAACTATAAAATCATGATTATATTCACCAAAGTATTATTATAGTAAAAAATTCAAATATAAAATAAGAAAAATAATTAATTACTTAAGTTAAATATTTAACACAAATTTGGTATCTAATACAAGTTGTTAACAACTAAAACAAATTTCATAAATCTTAAATTTTGCATAATGAAAAAAATATTATTTAATTACAAATCAGTCATTGCCATAAATGCAAATAAATTATTATTTAATTGGCTTTGTATCATTTAAATATGAATATTATAGGCAATTATATTATATCAAATGCTAATATTTTATATAATATATATCTAGGCAGATAATTTGGTGATGGCAAGGATTTAAAATTAGATGGATAATGAAAATCGAATATCAAAACCAATAAAAAATATTAATAAGATAAAATTATAGAAAATTAATCAAGTAACGAAAATATCAAGTCAAACAAATTTAATTATTGTGTCGTCGATCTTGAATCACAAAATAAAAACGAATTAATTAACAAAATGATTTGTCTTTTTTTTCTTATCTATGATCTGTTTTCATTTATTTTCATTATATTATTTACTTTCCGATGTAGCACAAATTTTTAGCACTGCTTTATAATTGGCAATTTTTTTCAAATATTCGACTTTCTAAATAATGTATTTTGTTTTATATCTAATTCTCAGAATCCCAGTCATATTTTACAAACATCCAAAAATGTATATGTTAATTTCTTTATAGGAAGGAAACTGTTTGCACTTGTATTAATTATATATTGCAGGGGTTCTAATGGATTTTTCATCAATTCTTCCCTAAACGCCTTCATAATAATTTTACATTTTACCATCCATGTACTCATAGTCACAACCATATTGATAATGTTCAGTGTCTGAAAATCAATGAGCACATGAGCTTCATTACTAAAACTATTCCTCGTTGCATTTTCACTTTCGAGTTCATGACTGTGGATAGAAGGTCTTACGTTGCTTTATCTTTATACATCCATTTCTTGGATTATCATTTCTTCTTGCTCATTTAGTATTGGTCCTTATTATTTGTTGTTACTCAATGTTACTTATAGAAATTTTAGGGGGTATCTGCCTTATTTCTCATTTGGATAAATTTTATTCCTAGATCTTCTACGATGATTACAATTGGTAAAGTATACTTTGTATATATACGGGAGAAACTGGTAAAATGGGGTCACTAACCATCGATAGTGGCTTGCCTTATTTCGGTCACTGTGAAATTCTAAAGTTTTAGTCTTCAAGACAGTATATTTTACTTACTAATCTACTTGTTTTATATCGTGAGATTTTGATTCTACCAAGACTCTGATCAAATCTTTGATTTCTTCCGTGATTCCATCATCAGATAGGTCCACCGATTTATGGCCTCCATATAGTGACAATGTAGGTCAGTCGCTCATCAGTTCACTCCTCGGGCCGGTGGATGACTTCCAGTCCAGGTAAAGGTGACTTTTATACAGGCCATTTACCTTTCATACCGCAAGTTAATCATCCGTTCGTTCTCCACTCATAGTTTGGGACTGCCTTCAAATGGAAAGAATTCACAAAAATATTTATTACCAAAAGGAAAATAAATAAAAATGTGAAAATTTATTACCAAATAAATTACGGTATACATGAAAATAACTGACCACAAAATGATCATAAAAATCTGAACAAAATTCACGTAGCACTGAAATACTGAGAGTAAAATTAATGTAAGCTTGTCAGAGCTCAAAGGTTGAAAAACCAATACCAATTTGTGTAACCCACCTACGCATTCTCTGTCACTCTGTGAAATCGGGGTGTGGATAATTCTGAACATTTTAGATTGGCAGCATACACACACTTGAGTTCTGCCAGATTTATATAGTAGTAGATTTATCTGTTTCTAGAAATATTTTGTGAAGATAGACTCGTGATTTGTCACTATAAGTATTAGTTACTATCGTACATTTTATTGATTTTTTCAAACGTTCAAATTATTTTTTTTTATTTTTCTCGGATTTCCGGATTCTTGACTTTCGCAATTGCTTTTGGCATTTTCTAATGCTGCTTCCATCACACTTTCCTTTACTATCAATTCTGTACATGATCCCGCTTTTATTTGTCTTTTTTCTTCACTTACTTTTTATTTAAATTATTAACCTTAATTTCATTTAAATTTATTTTAATTTACGGACCTCAACAGTATGTAAATTTTCCATTTATTGATTTATTATTTTATTCTTTTGTTAATTTCCATGTTCAATTTGACAAGATTTTAATTTGAAATTCAAATTTCTATTATCTTTATTTTTTGCCATTTTACTAAAATGGATACAAATAACAAAAAACGGGTAAGGGGAAACAAAAATAAGTAAACACTCTTGCCATTGCAGTGAAAATAACAACACATTACACAACTTCCCCCTTTAAAACCGGAGGTTAACATGAATCAATAAAAAGTAATAATAATTTTTTACAATAACCTTTTCTGTTATTTTTGTTCTATTTTTTTATTTTTATGTATATTTTTACTTATTGTTTAATACAAAGTGGTAAAGACAATATAATTTATATTTACTAATGTTTTGTTACATATTTACAAAAAATGAAAACTGTACAACCAGCATTGTTTGTGCGTGTGTTCTGTTTGTGTATGTTTGTGTTTTTATCCAAGGCTTTCGCTGTATCGTTTATTGTTTTGTGGTGTAATTATTCTTTGTTGAAAACTTTTGTTGTGGTTTTGTAGTTGAATGTGAAGTGTTTATCGTTAGGTTGTGCTTTTGTTTCTGTTAGTGTTTTGTCTTTTCTGGGGTTGTTTAAAATGTTTTGGCTATTTAGTTCGATCAGTTCGCAAATATTTTTTGTTGTGATTTCTTTTATTGGGATCAATTCGAACCAGTTGGTTTTCCTCTCTAATATTGTCAGCAGGTATTTGTAGTTGTCGTTTGGAGGTAGTGGTCCGACCATGTCTGTGTGAATCGTTTCAAAATCTTTGCTGCTTGAGAAGTTCACCTTTAGTGTTTTGAGTTTTTTTGTTGTTTTATTTATTTGGCAGCAGTGGCAACTTTTGACATAATTTTTGATATCTTTCCGCATGTTAGGCCATACAAAAATTGTTATGTATTAGCTCGAATGTTATTTTGTTTTCCAGATGATTAATAGTGTGAATCTTTTCGATGCAGTTTTAGTTGAATTCCTCGTGGAGTAGTATTAGTTTGTTGCTTTTGTTGGAGACATCGTGCCATACTCCGTTGAGTTCCTGTAGTTTCAGGCTGTGTTTGGTAGGGAGTTTGTTTATTGTTTCGTTTTGTTTGAATTTGATTTGATCCAATTCGATTATTTCTCCGAATTCCAGGCAGTTTATATCGCTTTCGATTCTGGATAAAGCGACTGGTGCTGTGTTTGATTTTCCTGCTACGTAGTTTATCGTGCAGTTGAATTATGAAATGAAATTGATTTGTCTAATCTGTCTTGGTGAAGGATTCTTCATTTTGATTGCATTTGTTAGCGGTTTGTGATCAGTGAATATTTTGAAGATTCGCCCTACGAGTAAATGTTGAAAGTGTTTGATTGTTTCATGCATTGCTAGGAGTTCTCTGTCGAAAGTCGAATAATTCGTTTTTGTATTTATTATTCTTTACTTTTCGAGTTGGGAGATTTCCCGAATGCGTTGTTTTTCCTTTAACTATGCTGGTGATTGTATCATCTTGCGTTTATCATTTTTTATTGTACGTGTTATGTACTTTACTTTATATTATTTGATGTATAATCATAGATTCTGATTCGACTTGGTGCGTTTCCCATGCTGTATATTTCTGACTCATTTAAAAACGCTCTCAATTTTCTCGGCTCTAGCCCAACAAGATCATTATATATTACTAGAAATTTATATAATTTTGTCATTTTGCATGATAAAAAGTACCTTTCTACAAGGGTTGATCCACTTTAGGTAAACCAGGACCTCATTGGGAACAACAAATATTGTATATGAAATTAATTGAATAGATCTGGGTAGTTGAATGCTTAACTTTATATTGCCACAAAACGCATAAGAGTAATCACAACCGAAACCACACATTTTTACTTATTATCGATGGTCACCTGGCTAAAATTTGAAATTGTGCTAACTTGGTTTTCCATGTTCTTTGCATTGATAGAAAACGAGTTTCAAGAATTTTAGAAGATGATGTCCTTTAAATAAATTACGTAAATTGACAGTAAAAACATAACAGTTTTAAAATAACACGCAAAAATGATAATATTTTATTAATTTACGGCAAATTTGAACATTTAAGGTTTAGATAGATGCTGTTGATTTATTTTTATTTGGTTCTTTAATTAACTTTTTAATGACTGGATTTATCAGTACTTTTTTAAGACTCAAAGTTATGATACTGAACTGAAAATTTCACAGAGAAGTCGTGGAGCTTCTTTTAAATAATAATCACACGAATAGATTAACAATGAAGTTCAACCGGTAATCGAATTAGAGACTTCTAACCCATAAATTCGTTTGCTTTTCTTCGTTTTAACTAACAATTTGGTTAAAGATTTTAGAACACTAAAATGCTTTGGAAACTCCACTGACTCCATTGGCCAGAAAAGATTCATCGGAACATATTGCATTCCGTCGCCTCCTCTAAAACTAGTGGTCAAGCACTAGTTTTGAAGACGATTCAAGGATAGGTTGAACCGACTCACCGACATAAGGCAACAAGACTTAGAGATTCTTTTCCTATAAAAATTTCTGTGTCACTAATTTGACTACATATGAATTGAGCAAACAATAAAACAATAAAAATTGAAAACAAAATAAAATGAAAAAAAATTGCGATTATCTTAAAATGTGTATATATCAACGGACGTCACTCACTTGAAAACATGTGATTCACTAATATCAGTGAAATGTGGGGAAATACATCAGTCGATTTATTTGTGCGTAGTTTTGTTGGGGTTCGAGACGGGTATAAAAGCGGCCGGCAAGTAAACAGAACTGCCAGTTTGTCGAAGAAAGAAAAGTGACAGTAAAGTGAAAGGGAGTAAAACCGAATTTAACTTAGTGCTAACTAAATCGTTTTGAATCTAGCGTACCAGAAAGGGACATCTTCCGTTGGAAGATTTATCCCTACGCAAGATTCAGGTTGAAATTGAAAAGTGTGCAGCGCAAAACAGTTATATATATTTGTGTGAACAGAGATTGTTTCATTAAAGTGTGTGATAAAAGAGAACTGTAATTGTGATAATTTCGAATAAATATTATTGCGTTGGGTTGTTAGATTTGCTCAAAATACCCAACAGTTTTTTAGTGTCTTATTTTTGTGTCTAATTATCCTACAACAACACGATTCCATCCATTTATGTTTTTTCTTGTCTCTTTCGATTCACCGACACTGACGCGTGACCTATACTTGACTTTTGCGTTAGTTTACATCCGTCACCGTTGGGAAACATTATTATTTGACTTATATATGTTAAATTATTTTTACTACATTTGCACTTTTTAACATTATATACAAGTAATAATTCATTTATGGCCCACAAGTAAATTTTTCAAAAACATTCTTTTCATCGAACCAATCACATTATTTTAATTTAAAATTCCACTTTTATTGGTTCATTGGTTTTCGTTATAATTTTCTCATTAAATCTTTATTAATTTTTAATTATCTTCCTCATTTTGGTCGACATGATGGATTTGACGCCTTCGTCTTACTTTAATGTTGTTTTTAATCAACAATCTCTTTTATGTTCTTTAAAGCAATTGTGTCTCAATTTGCAACTTGTTGCATTTTATATAATTATTATTTATGTTTTTTCATTATTTTTTATGATTTTATATATACTAATTTGTATTTGAGCACTTTGAGTAAAGCATCAAATGGTGCATGTATAAACATAAGACCGATATTTAAAATATGTTCATAAGGAAATCAAGGATCCGACGAAGTTAATTTATCATAAACAATTGATTTGTCATTCCAGTTCAATGAGTGATTATTGATTCTATTACATTTCATATAGATCCAATCATAAGTGATCTGACGTTCGTTTGAGAATTTGAAATGCGATCTGTTATTTTAATTAATATAACTTCGAGTGGCACATGAGTATTTCAAGAATTGGTGTTGATACCATAATGAATCTAATATAGAAGCGAGACAGTGGCTTGTGTGACGATCTGGTGTTTCGAATATTGTAATATTTGGTTTTAGAAATGACTTTTTTTCGGAGGAAACAGACTTTCGTCAAATTGATAAAATTTCATGGTTTTGTATACATTTTGAAATAAAAGGTGGTGATGTTCGAAAAAAGAATGAATATTTAAACAATGTGATTTAATTTACTTAATTTAATAATGCATTTGTAATTTAATACATTTTGTTAATGCGATCAAACAATTCAATAAAATCGTTGATTCTAGTCCGACAATAGTCATATTGTTAGTCTGGTTTAACAAGCACTTTCAATATTTCGTAACAATGAAAAACTATGGAGATTCTAAAAGCTTTTATTGTAACAGAAGACAAAATATAATAATAATTTATTTCATTTTAATTAAGAACCAGTTATAGTTTCGATTCTTTTACTGTAGATGTAAAAGATAATTATCTGTCTGTGAACAATTCCATTTTGAATCACTGAATCCAATGTTTGAATTAGCGAGCCATATTTTATCGGTTGTAATAAAACCATATTTTATGGGAAACCTTGGAAAATTCATCATGGAAGCCCAACATGAACGTCACTATTTTTAAGTGGTCAATAACATTCAATTCTTATATGTTGTATTTCAATGGATTTTGTAAAATCTTGATATTATTTTTGAGTTACTCAGGTACTTTTCTAGTCTTCAATTTTTGTATTTCTTCGTAATCTGATATAGAAGTATATATAGGCAATTTATTGTTATTTTCAATAGTTCTTAGAATACACACTTATATTATCATTAGATTCAGGATATCTTATATTGATTGTCTAGTGCAGGGGTGGCCAACCTTTTTGGTAAAAGGGCCATTACAATATTTTTGAATAATGCGGCGGGCCGCAGGTTTGAAAGGCGTAAATTTTTAACTAATGCTTCTGTGCTAATTCCAACTAAGGAACAGGAGAAGCGCAGTAATAGCCCGTAGTGGGGTCTGAGATAACCGCTAAAAAAACAATAAAGCATTTGCGTGCATGTTAAATAAATTATGCTTCTTAGGTACAGGATAAACTGGCACTATTTATACTTGATAGCCCTGATTATAAAGCATAATGAATCGGGCAAATTTTCAAAATGTAGCATACAAAACTAATTGGTTAAAATAGATAAAAATATGAAATAAACAATAAATTTTGTTCAATATTTACCGGCGGCCCATTATTACATTTTTTGTATTGTATCGTATTTTAAAAAGTTTTTATTATATTTTCAAAATATTAAAGCATGCGGGCCGCCGGTTGGCCACTCCTGGCCTAGTGGTATCACTTATAACATATTTTATAGAATATTGAATATAGCATAAATAATTACTAAAAATAATTCCAAAAATAATTTCAAATGGAAATACAATAAAATAAAATTACTAAAAATAATGTTAAAATATATATCACTAAACTTAGTATTTTTTTCATAACTTCGGAAATTAAGTGATAACTAATTCTGATTGGTCAATGAAGTCAAAAAATAACCATGAATACAAATCGAAAAATCAATATTTCCGAATCATTATTGTGTATCAATTTTAAACTTGAAAGCTATAGTGTCTCTGATTTCCACATAAATAAAAATATCAACTTAATAATTAAACTTAAAATATATTATTTCTATTCTATTATTCCATAATATTCTATTATTCCATAAAATTAAAATTAAATTAATTATAACTAAATTAAATAAAAAATATTGTTTAAATAATCTTTTCATTTAAAAAAAAACAAACCATATAAAACAATTCATGCATCATTCGACATCTCAAGCGTTAACTCTTATTCAAAACCAATAAAGAAAATATGCCAAGCATTCAAGAAGCTGAAGCCTTTGTTTACCTATCTGTAATCTCTCTGTTGATGTGCTTGATCAACCAATGAAATTTTCCTTAGAATACTAATTTGCAAATCTAGGGATTCTAGCGATTCTCTTGATAAAGTTCGTTGTGAGAACCGGACTGACCCATCCGTCTTCAGTCAAAGGAGTTAATTAGCAAAGTTATTCCCAATAAAGATTCCAATACTTTCACATCGTACAATACTTGAATCTACATGTCCAAATGAAAGTTCTTCAACAATCTAAGTACAATCGCCAGACCAAGTGCCAATACTTTCGTGAGAAAATTGACTGCTGGAGCAAATATTTCAATGATCGCTTTGAATGTCGTATTCAATAAAATATTTATGCAACTTAGTTTCATGTCACTAAAAAAGCTATTAAAAATCACTATTTAAAATGATATAATTTGTACTCAGAAACGTCGTAGGATACAGGCGTAATATAATATAAATCTATAACGTATCAGAGCCTGTGACTGTATTTATAAAATTAAAATGCATATGTTCAACGTTGCAGCATTTGTTTGTGCTTTTCTAGTCTTCTATTTTTGTATTTCTTCGTAATCTGATATAGAAATGTACATCGTGTTTGACAAGTAATTCTTATTTCCAATAGTCCTTAGAATACCAACTTATATTATCATTAGATTCACCATATTTTATATTGTACTTTATTGTTATTGTTTGATAAATTTGCATTAAGATAATCATTTGTTATATTAGGTGAATATTATTTGTTATCTTATATTAACTAAATAGGGAATTGAAATTGATTTGAAAATTGATTTCAAGCCAAAGGGGTCACCACTATGGTCTTTTTAAATGAATTCAAGGAATTCTGTAAAAGAAATCGCACTCGTGCGTCATTTGGTTTAACCGCTTAAGGACTACATCTGAGTATGCTCGGGTGACTGTTATGAACAAAATTTCCCACGCCCGAAATAAACCAAGCAAACTTTACCCAACCACCACCGCATAAACATTTTTAAGAAAAAAATAAGATGGAAATTCGAATAATGAATTACTTGATTCAATTTCGATTGATTTTATCAAATTTTTCCATATTTTTCTAATTTTAATTGATTACTGAAGGAGTTAATAACTGTTTTGTTTAGCTAATATTTCCCTGGGCATACTAAAAGAAAACAACTAAATTTCTTTTAATCTGACAACATATTAGTTTATTATCAATATCACAATGTACATGATTTGATTAATTATAATTTCAATCACATTGAAACTTAATAACGATAAATAATATTGGATGCTTGTTGTGACATGATGGGTAGAACAGCAAATTTAAATGGATTACTAATAGTAACTCAGAAAAATTTTGGAATAATCAGTTGCTTCTGCTCTAATACTCTTCATTATTCTCATTTAATCTGATATACTATTAACATTTAACGCACCTCTCATAAAATAAGTTTGTTTTCTTGATGTTTCTTTATGCAGTTTCGCCTTAGCGGCGTTTTCAATTTCATTTGTTATAACAACATCGCTTATCTAGAAATTTACTGTTCCGCCAATTCTTGCGATCACTAACAATGTTCTTTTTCCATTTTCCTATGCTCCTCGAAATTATTAAAATTAATTTAGTAATTATTTTATCCTCAAAATACACTACAAAAAAACCTTTATTATAATTTTTAATTTTTGTCAATTCAGGAAAAATGTAAAAATATAATTTTATAATATGAAGTCTTTTTTAATATAAATAATAAAATGTAAAACGTTAATGTTTGTTAGAATATTTTTGCAGATACTTTTCTTCATATGAGTATGTTTCAATATTTATTTTTGAAATTAAGCTAAAAAATATCATACCTTGTATTTGATTTTACTAAATTTATGTATGGTTATAAATTATAAATTCATCGTAAGTCAAAAAAAGAAGGATAGTGTTTGTGAGATATTTATATTTATCGTTAATTTAAATATGTATACTAGTTTTGTAATATATTAAACCGTATCTGTATGTTTGTTGTATGTTGACATTGCTCAGAATATGAAATCACATTTTTCTTAATTTTCAAAGTTTAACTCTTTAGAGCAGTGCCTGCCAATTTTTTTCGTTCGCGGCACACTAAGAAATAGACTTTTGTTATGCGGTATACTAAATAAAAAATATCGGAACTCACCCCGAGGAACACTTTTTGTTCCTGATAATTTTCTGAATTATGCTGTTTACTGGTACTTTGCTTAGTTACCAGAGTTTTTAATTTAAGTCCACTTGATTATTAAAATATTCAAAAACTGATTGCATATTCGAACAACCGATTTAAATGGCGAATTAATTAATTTACTAATTGTTAGAAGCTATAAAATTCAATTCTCTGTCATCAAATAAATTACTAATACCAAAAAAAATCCAAAATTATCTTTCATTAAATCTGATTATATAAACAAATATTCTTGGGACATTTTCTTTTTATTAATCTTAATTTCAACCTAATACCATCAACATACCACATTCATACTTGAATTGCAATTTTATTAAAAATTATTTTATTTCAAAATTAAAATTAAAATTCATTTTAATTTTAAACCATTTTAATTCTAATATATTTCAAATAATTTAAGTTTCACTTTTAATTTTACAAAATTTAATCATGAAATAATTTTAATTTAACATTTTAAATTTAACTCCTCACACTAATAATTATGCGTGTCAGCATTTATACTTATAATGCTTTTACTATATAATAATATTTGTTACTTATAATACAATATATATTTTATTTATAAATCCCTAACTACCAGACAACTGGATCAGTAATAAAGGTACCCCACTGGGTCAAAACATTTTAGTAGAAAGTAGCCTCTAATCTTGGTCTGTGTAAAAGAGAAAGCTGTGCAAAATTTGGTTGAAATATCCTCAGAAATTTGGATTTGTATAGTGAACATACAAACAGATAAACAGACACACATTCACGATTACATATTAGATTTTTTTTTATTTAAATATTTTAATAAATGAATTTATATGCGAAATATAGAAAATTTTTCAGAATTTGAAGTTCTTTAGTGACTTATTTTGATAAGTTATTCCAATTATGGAGCAGCACTGCATTGTGGGGTCTATTAGAGTTGTTAATGAACTTATGCGTATTATATGGTATGTCTGATGAAAACTTTAGGAAGTCAGTGGTTCTTTTAACAATTGACTATATTTGAAAAGTTTATGTTCGAATGATGAGTAGTAATGTATGATAAAGGTATTTTTTCTAGCAATGAAATGTATTAGAAAATGAAATAGAAAATGAAGGAAACAATAAAGAATTTTTGTTTATAACTCAAATGTTTAGAAACCTAATGAAATTTAAAATCATTTGTGATAAATATTCAGGTATATTTTCATTGTTCACTCTTCTTAGGGTTTGATTCACCATCTTAACATATGAGTTACACTTAGTTCCTATGCATTCATAACTTATCTCTAACTAAGACACCTAATATGGCTGGGTGAATGCCAAAAGACAAATCAGTACCTATGAAGGCATTGTTAATTTATCAAAAGAATTGAAACATTGAATGAACGAAAATAATTGAAATTGTTCTTTTGTGAAAACAAATATGATTCTTTATAATGGAGTCACTTCAATTATTTTACATGGCAGTCAGTCTCTATATTTCCTACAAAATTTCATTAACTATATATTCAATTAAGTAATTAATCAGCTCCCCGTTCTTTAATAGGCTGCATTAATTCATTATCTCCAACAATACTCCCTATGCTTCCGTGGCTCTTCAAGATTTCCTGTTGAAGCTCTAACCGTTAGCCAATAATGTTATATTTAGTAATGCCTCACCGATTCTTGAGATTAATAATTTATTTGCGAAATAAAATTATAATAATTCATTGATATTATTTTTTATGAACTATTAATTTATATGCATAATTTTTAGTTAATTTTTAATATTAAGTATTATTTTATAATAATAATTTATCAAAATTTAATTTGAAAGACCGAAACTATACATAGGCAGTGGGATAAAATAGTTAGTGTAATAAATTATGGGGTCAGAAATAAGTAAGGCGCCAATTTACTAGACAAATTATATTTGAATTCACCAATAAGTAATGTTGGACTTTTTCGTAATGTTTATTTTCACAACAAAATGCTTTTCATAACCTATGCCAGTGGTTCTCAGCCTGTGTTTCGCGGAACATCAGTGTTCCGCGATTACCCTTATAGTGTTCCGCGAAAAAAAATGACATTTTATCTTTAAATTTGCATTTAAGATACATATCATCAAAAACCTCAATTAATTTTTTTATAAGATGATTCAATAAACATTCTATATACATACAAACTTAAAAGTGTTTTTATTGCTTGTTATTGTTGCGCGTGGTATATTCTTTGCTTATGAGAAGGCATTGTTTACGTTTACGACAGATTTATAATAATTTGTGATTGGTCACTCATTGTTGGTAAGTATTTTTTGGTCAGTGTTCCGCGTAAAAAAATCAAGTGAATGATGTTCCGCGCTTTTATATTAATTGAGAACCACTGACCTATGCATAGTCTAACCGCTGCGATTTTAAATTGTATTTTTAATCGCGTTTGTTTTAATCTAATAAGGTATTGTGATTAGAAAATAAACAATAAAAAGATGTATTATTGTGCAATTATGTTTTTTTTATTTTTGTAAAAATAAAAATTGCGGTATAAAAAATATC